>JAGFPH010001856.1:203816-238832 GCA_018207615.1 Philaenus spumarius
TAAATTTAATATAATGCTGTGCAAAGGTATTTTTGATACAGTTCCCGGAACAAGGAACAAAATTTATAGGAAACTCCCAGTATTTAATACTAGTTATTCCCGGATAAGAAAATTCGGCTGTAGTAATGTGGCAGTGCTGCTTATGTTTTATTATTATTATTACGGCTGTTGATTAGTAACGGTTAAAATGTGCGTGACTTACATTTAAAATATGTTTCAGGTTTAATGTTTTTTTATATATATATATACCGTAAAGTTTAAGGTTGTGGTATAATTTTTAGGTAAGATATTAACGAACGCTAAAAGGTTCTGGTTTATTGTTTTTGAAATGTTTATAATACTGATTCAGTGCTATGCATCTATGTGTAGGCTGATATTGTTCTATACTAGAACACAGTTTGTAAAACCACATCATTTAACATTTTAGAATAAGACTGCGTAAATAATGCATCGGTGGGTGTGGTCTTCTTGCCTTCACTTCATCGCATCACTTGGACAAGTAACTCTTAGCAAGATAACACCATTTAAGCACATTAGGTTTAATCTACCTGCATTGCAAACGATAAGCTTGTAGTAATGTGAGTCTGTTGCGGTTAAAGTGGTAACTGTTGTTATGAAAATTAGGTAAACTTTATTGGCAATTAAATAGCTCTCTTGGAACAAGAATTTACAATTACTGTTCAACCTTTCTATTATTAAAGTCTGGCATACTATTACCCCAACTGCAATAATTTTTTACAATTCCTCTGTCCTTTGTCCAGTTTAAAGAGCTAAACAACTATAATGCACAGGAAGGTGTTTCATGGTGCTCGAATATATATTTTTTGTTTTTTTATTTATTAGTTTCTTAACCATCAATAAATTATCTAAGCCAAAGGTTTAACTAACATTTCAAAGTCACATGTTACTTTATATACCGGTACAGTATATAGCTAAACTAAACAATATCTTACGTTTATTTTTTCACCTACAATATGTCGTCCCGGGAAGCGTTTTACGGAAAATTTATTTTTCCATGGTCCATAGTAGGTTGGAGTATGGGTTCTGTTGTTGGGAAGGTACTTATATTGGACTTTGATTGTGATACAGAAGAGGTTCGTGCGGCTTATATTAAATAAAACAAGGCTGGTGCCATCTTTACCATTGTTTCGAGGTATCTCTGTATTGCCTCTTCGCTTTCTGTTTATTTACTAAGTCCTTAAAATATTTTACATTAGGAGTCAGGGTTCTTCATTTTTTTGCAACACAATTGATTATATTTTAAGGGGCAAAAGCAAAGCAAACGTACCTAAATCCAGATTAACAATTTACTTAAATTTCTTCTCTGCAACTGCACCTAGACTCTATAATAAACTTCCTGAAGAAATTACAAAATGTAGTAAACTAAGGAAATATTTGATTCTCCTGAAGAACTGGCTATCGAGCAGGGACGATGTGGAGGGCTTGTTGGATGTTTTCGTGTGACGATCTATGCTATATGTGTGAGTGGTTGTGTGAGAGAGATGGAAGTACAGTAGTTTTGAGCCTGTGTGTGTAAGAGAGTAAGGAAGTGCACTGTGCGATTTAAATTTGCATAGAGTACAATGTTAAGTGTTTTTTTTATATATGATTATTGTTAACATTTTTATCGTATAATATAACCTTTTACATAAGTGCCGTTAAACCTTCAGTTAGTGTTGATATGTTTGTTTAATTTCTTATTTGTTAATTTGTCTTTAAAAAAACTCTCCCGCTATTTATATGTTTTTCCCATAATACGTTATTTATTTTTTATTGTAAATTTAACTGCTCCCAGAGCCCTTTTTTCTACTCTTTTTTTTTTGCTATAAATAAATTAGCATCTACTTCTGCAGCCTCAAAATGGGCTTGCTTGCCCTAGAGGTTGCAAAATATTTTATTCCCTATATGGAAACTATTCTCTGTTATTTTTTTATAAGTTCAGTTTCATGTTATTACAGGTAGTTATTTTATTTTATGTTGTATTTAAGTTATGTTCTTATTTTATTATTTTCTATGTGTTTGTATATATTAGGGAATGAAATAAATATCTAAAAAAAATATATATACAAGGTGTCAAAAAAGTCTGGGTACGGCTTAATATCTCAAAATGTACGAGTCTTATGAGATAGAAATAAAATCAGTTATTCACAACCATAAAAGAACTACTTTTTGGCTAGTTTGAAATTTTTGTCCGGCCAAAACCATCGAAATCATGTTTTCCGATTTTGCCCCATTTTGCTGTACTATTTTTTTAATTAAAATATTAATAATTTTTCTTTTTGGATTCAGAATTACATAAGCTTTCAAACGGTATGATACACAACTGTATTTAATTCAACTGCTCGAAATCAATTTTGAAAATATAAAAATGGCTCTAATGAAATTTTTTTTAAATACTCCCAAATATCGTTGAATATATGGGTTTTAACGTAAACTATATTGTATTAACGTAAAGCCGAACAAAATGAAAGGTTCCTTTATCGAATAAAGCTAGTTTTTAGTTCATTATTTAACACATTTTAGTTAAAAATCTAGTTTAAACTACGTTTATATGTCTAGAACGTAACGCATATTACATTTAGAATATTTCTAATGGTATGATTTCCGAAAGGTATTACATTATTCACATTACTGTAAACCACCGGAGATGGATTTACGCGCGTGAGATATACCACATCCTAATTGGTTCAGTTATTGTTAAGATTAGTAAGGACAACCGCACAGACAAACAAGAAGTCTGTTTATGATTTTATTGTATGTATAGATATAGGTAGCAAGAGTATTATTGATTTAATAATATTACATTTTAGTCTTACAGCTAAGAAAAACCAGTTTGTTTTTATTGTAAATAATTTTATTTTATTTTAATGTATTAGTGAATACTTATCCTTTTGCAAGGCTATTTTACGTTATGAAAATGCATACAAAACTACTCAATTAAACCGTATTTGGTACTTAGAAGACATTATACATTGTTGTAAACCTTTTGTACCTTAATACAATAAATGCAGTCGACATTGAATACCGAGTCTAGTGAAAGTATTTAACTTTAAAAGGCTTAGAAGATTGAAACCTAACACGTTACAAGTAGCATGACAGTTTGGCATTATTGTTTCAAAAAGCTCGTCTTACATATTGTTTGATTAAATACAACTATATCTATACTATATTATGATACAGAGAAAAAGTGTTTTTTCTTGAGTATAGTTTAACTCTACAACCGCGTATCCAATTTTGATCGCTCAAGGATGTGTTTAGGGGGATGCGGAATACTACCCCCCAGGTGAAACGTGACGTCACGAAATCTGCCAACTAACCAATATGGGAGCCGTGTCCGCGACTGGAATACTATCCCCCCTAGCAAAAGCGGGTCGCCGGAATACTACCCTCCGGAAAACTACCCCCCCAAGCAGGTTCCTACAATTATACTGTTATCGGCAACATACTGTGACTAAACAGTTTAGGTTAGTCCTCTAGTTTTTTTTTTATTCTAATTATATCGAAACTTGAGTGTGCGTGACTGGAAAACTACCCCCCCGATCTCTGACGTCAAAATGACGTAGGAACCTGCTTGGGGGGGTAGTTTTCCGGGGGTTGGTATTCCGGCGACCCGTGTTTAGCTTTCTGTCCGGATAACTTTGGCTACGTTTCATCATAATTTTTCAAAATTGGGCTCAGCAGTGGTGCAAATGAGGAACGGACAGATGGCTAAACTGTTAAAGATAAACGCAATCAGTAAGCGGAAGAAATGTTGAGCAAGAGTATGTTTCTATCAATAAGTTTTTAATAACAAATTGATACAGATTAAAATTAAAACTGTATCAATGGGTTTTAAACCGTTTGAGATATATATGTGGAGGAAATGTCTGTAGCTATCAGTAAGCGGGAACATTATCTGTGGCGTGATTTTGTCGTGCTATTTCATATTCATATTTAGTGGGTAACAATATTAATTTGTTTAATGAGGTGGGGAATGCTTAACGCACGAAGTCCCCTCGCCTTTGAGGGATATCCAACGCAGTCCACCTTTGTAAATCTGTGAAAGTAATACCTATACCAACTGTCACATGTGATGCTTGTGTGTGCGTGGTAGGAGGTTTTCCCCTACCAGGTCTTTGAGACTACGAGTCCACCTTCTATCATTGTCCCATTTCTCTTGCTACCTCTGTCAGAGTCAAACTCTTGTCGAATATTTTATTTTCTCCTTATGGTGTTCCATTACCTCCTTAATTTCGTTATATATCTCCATCCTTCCTGCGCAAGGATTTGTATAGGCGACGTAGCCGCGACGGACTAATGCTGCGGTAGGTCGATACTATTCTCACAGCGACATATCTCTGTGCTGAATCCATCTTTATCAAACCCACACCGTGGCAGCGTGTAACATTTTCGGCTGTACTACTTCAGCCACCAAGGAAGAATCGTCTTATCTTATTTAGCATAATCCTAGCCGATCTGCCTTCGGTTTCCACGGCTATTAAGGAAACCTTTTAGACTTGGGGCTTGAAGCTTAGATGCTTGACAATTTTGATTCCCAGGTATGACTGAGTTTTCTTGAACTCTATTGCCCGTTCCATCTCAATTAGTTTTGGATGTTAAAGTTTCTTCTTTCAGTCTTTTAGTCCTGTGTAATGCCATTTCTAGGTATGTGTCCGGCCAACCAATCTCTCACCCTCTGTTTTCGCTCTGTTCCAAAAAGTCTTCATCTAATACTCAACAATAATTATGATGTAGTCGGCGATCCAGTTGTCCTCAGGAGTGGTAATGTTAACAAAGCGTTGTCAAACCTGTTCTAGATCCCTGTGGATTACTTCACGAATAGTCCAGCCACCCTTCCCCTCTAAACGTTATATCTCTACGGCGGCACTTACTTGCACTTCCTCCGATGCTATTCCGATATTCTTTCATCTGAGCGAGTTGAATGTATTGCTATTAGGCGCGCACAAACCTTTTTATTCTGTGTGTACCTCCTCCCTTGCACTTCCTCCGATGCTATTCCGATATTCTTTCATCTGAGCGAGTTGAATGTATTGCTATTAGGCGCGCAGAAACCTTTTTATTCTGTGTGTACCTCCTCCCTTGCACTTCCTCCGATGCTATTCCGATATTCTTTCATCTGAGCGAGTTGAATGTATTGCTATTAGGCGCGCAGAAACCTTTTAATTCTGTGTGTACCTCCTCCTTTGCTTGCTTGACCGAAATCACTATCTGTTTATTTACGTTCATGGTGGAAAAACCTTACGAAAACCGAATCGGTTCTTTGAAAGGCTGTATTGTCCGACCATGCGCCTTAGCGGTCGTTGTAGAATAGAAAACGCCAAAACCTCTCCCATGGTGTCCAGCAGACCCTTTGCGTCTTGTTATAGTCAACGACTTGCCACCCTTTCTTAAAAGGATTAGCTTTTGTTTTTTGTAACTTGTATTTGCTTTGTGCTGTAGGTTTAACGTACACTGCTATTTTAGTTTTTCTTTGTCATTGACGATTTAATTCAATATTAACTCTTAATGTTTTGTAACGTTGACGTCCGAGAGGTTCTAGATGTTTGTTACCGCTTTGAAATTGAAAAATATACTCGAATGTAGAATTCGAACATAAAAATGGGAAAAGTATTCTCAGCCTTTTCTTTATTTAGTTGCATTACCCTGCTACATAGTACGTTCGAAGATTAGTTTAAATTATAATTAAGTAGATTACTTTGGTCCCGTTTAGTAGAAGCATTCTTTGACGACGTCCACAACGCAACGAAATTAGAAGAATGATGTCCCGGACTTGAAGAAGACGGTATACCGTTGAAACCAGTAGTCCACTAGCAACAAGAATTGTTGGCGTTGAGGGAACATTAATTTAAATTAGGCAATTAAATAAGTAAATTTACAGGAAGAAAATACGGATTTAGTTGAATGTATGGCTGAATTAAAAACTATTAATAACATTATTATTGTACAATTAGTGGAGCCTCAAATATAAGCTATGGTTGCCTGGAGCATAAAAAGGCAAAAGCCACACAGGCTTGAAATGAACTCTTTCAGTAGAATTATTTATTAACATAAAACTTTTGAAATATCATTTTCAGTTGTTTTGTATTACCCAATACAATAATAGAATTCTCTTTTAGCGTTACCCAGATTTATCGACGTGGAAGTAGGTAATATTTAACCCTTTGTTTTACTTTTTGTTACTACATCGCATACATCGTCGACCTTCACCCACCAATAGCAAAACTATTTATTTTGGTCTTCGGTTTCGTGCAGCCTAAACTGCGCGCGCACTTTTTGCGATTATTATGATGTAGATGATTATGATTTGTTCAATGCCGAAGGCGAGCTGGGCGAACAGCTGAGAGCTTCATCGCATAGAGCGCATGGAACATGCAGGAGTTTTTGAAAAATGTGAATAATGTTTTCAGAAACAGATGTATCAACTTGAAATTAAAGTGGTGCACCCTTTAAGGGTGTACAGTGGCGGCCATCTTGGATATTTATCACATAAGAGTAATGTTAAATTTAAAACCATGTATTTAGTTTATTTTTTATCATAAAATTGTTTGCAAGGTTTTATTATAACCACAGTCACAACACGCATCAGTTTTGCGTTTCACATTTTTAAAATCCCGTTCATTTGTCTCGTAATTGACATTTTTCAAGTACCTACCAAGATTGAAATTTTTTCCTTACACAATAAAAAATGTTTAATTAAAAGTGAATCGCAAGCCGGATCCGCAATTGTATAAAAAATTTAAGTTTTTTTTTCAGCTCTCTATTACAAAAGATGGATTTATAAAATGGTTTTAAACCAGGCAATGTTAAAGCCCTCAGCTGCAAGAAATTGCACTTTTCAGATACGGCTATAGGGCGAAGGGCTGGTTGCTTTCTGTTTTACTGGAGCAGACCCTTCAAACCATTTAGATTGTGCCTGTAAGTTTTTGTCATCGACCAATAATAACGAAACATTCCATACAAAATTATATGTCGATTGTTTCCGTTTCCTAACCCAATTTGAAATATTTTTTAGCCTTTCAAATTACTCTTTAATTGTTGTTGAAAAATCGTTTATAAAAATTACTTCACTCATTTGTCAAGGAACACTTCGTTAGTTAGTGATACCCAAGTAGAATTTTTCAACTTGTTATCGCTTTGACATTAAAAAAATGACTATACTTAGTGATTCTTCTCTCTCAAAAATAATATTTCAGAAGCCAAAACCTTTAATTAAATTAGTGAAATTACATTTGACAGACATACGGCTAACTATCTCTTGTAAGCCTAACTAAACAGAACACTAAAACTTGTAAAATTAAGATAACAATCTTGGTGCGTTACCAAATAGAGAAATTCCAGAATTGATAGTTTGATATTTAACAAATGGCACAGCAGAGAAGCCGGAAGAGTTATCAGAATGCCAGCAATAATTTAGTGTTTTGTAATCAACGCTAACTTGTTGAACCCTCTCTGTTAAGAGAAAGGTCGACTGCTGTGCTTCGGAAAGTAAGAAATTAAGAGAATGATGTCAAATATAAATTCATCTTCTGTTCAGAGTAGATACAGTTAGTTGGTCTAGTAGTTATTTTATCTCGGAGTGAATTTTAGGCCACCTTTAATATCATTTCATCATGCCTTATCGAAAATAGTCACCTTCAATATCAGCTGTGAGTATTGACAAATAGCGATTTATCGGTCTAGATCGGCAAAATCAGCTGAAGATTTTTGCCGACCTCTAAATTAGTTATAAGTTATAACACCAGCAGCGCTATTAATAATCTATATATTAATTTGAAAAGATTTTTTGTAATCCGAGTGAGATCTCGAGTTTTATTGGGCCGATATGCACGCAACTGGTAAAAAATTAAAGGTAATTGTCTGTATGTTTGCCAAATTTGCTTGGATTTCAGCTATTACCCCACTAAATTTTCTAAAAACGGAAATTAAAATCTCTTGCGGCAATTTAACATGGGGTAAAATTGTAAGCCTATTCCGAGTTATATCTGGAGTTCTATTGGACAGATTGACATGCGGTTTATGTTAAATGAAGGTAATTAATTCTATATTTTTGCCCATTTGCCTTAAAATTTTACTACTCCTTCATTTAATTTAAAAAAAATGGAATGTAAAACATTTTCTATTTAAACATTGTATTTTTACTGATCAACTGAATATAATAGCACAGAACAGCTGATTGTAACAGGCATGTTTCATTATCATCTGGAGTTCTATTGGATTGATATAATAGCACAGATCAGCTGATTATAACATGTTTTATTATCATAACATGGTTTGTTTAAGTTGTAATTTACTTTATTGGTTTAGGTTATGTTTAATTTTGCTGTTCCTAATGTACTTTATTGAAGTAGGTTATGTTTAATTTTGCTGTTGCTAATGTACTTTATTGAAGTAGCTAATGTTTAATTTTGCTGTTCCTAATGTACTTTATAAGTACGTTATGTTTAATTTTGCTGTTGCTTAATTATGTTTTTCTGTTTATAGTTCTATAGTTATGGAGGTGAAACGTATAATTGGTGATGGAAATTGTCTTTCTAGATGTGTTTCTTACTTTTTATCATGGGACTCATTCCTTCAAATTAAATGAAATTGACTTAATTAAATCAGGTAACTAGGCCTACTCCTAACTTGCGAAATATTCGCACGGGTCAGCTAGTAATTATGATTTGAATTGTCGTCTTATTAATTATTTATCAGATATAATAATGATTTTAATAAAGAAACAAACATGAGTAACAACAAGAACTACGTATTGATACTATTTACAAGTATTAAATAAAAAAAACTTTAACTTATTATTTGAAAAAGTACATCAGTATATGTTTATTCATGTACCAGTGCTGTAAACGTAAACTATGTTGTCATTGTACTTCAGGAATGTTACTGAGAAAAGGAAGGTAATTTTGAAAAAAAATATTATTAATATTATTATTTACAGTGTGTGAAAAGTATCGTTCATCACTTGGGGTAAAAGTGGGTTTTCCATCCTTGCTCATTTTCCTAACCTTAAACTTGAGCTCGTATCGAAAATCGTCACTTTCGGTCGTAGTAATGAAATATATTATAATATTGTCAATTTCCGTAATCTAAAGCAAGGCTAGTATTTCGATATTTTCTTGACTCGAAAGCCGTTAAGCAGAAAGCCTAACCATAATAGAAATGTACTAATATTTGTAAATATTGATACATAAATAAACAGTACCAGGAGACCGAGCTAAAGCTCGATTATAAGCAGGGCTATGATTTCAATAACTATTATTGCAAATTTCCGTGAACATCGTTTAGGTTAGGCCTATAACATTAAACAACTAAATAAAGGGTATGTTTATTTAGCAGAAGTGTTCGTTGCCATGGTAACTATAAATAGATACAACATTAGGCTTACCTCTAATAAAATATACAGTTTAAAAGAAAGCAGATGATTATTGTAATGGCATTGAAAACATTTGCATCAGCTGTGCTTTGTATTGTTTAAAATAAACAAATTTCACTTTTTAATTTAATAAAAAGACGTAGAAAACGAATTTTCCCAGACTGGTGACCATTTCCAATCGATTTCTCGTGGCCAAAAGCCCCATATAAAATCAAAAAATGAAAAATCCTTAGACGGAGATTCCAGATCCATTTAGCAGACAATCAATTATCTCTCGCTTTAGAAGATAAGATATAAATAGCAATCTATATATTTAAAAAAATTCCTGATTTTAGTTCACTCACTTCCTGAAGTTAATACTTAACCGATTTTGATGATTCTTTTTTTATTTAAAAGATAATTTCCAGTTCTAAGTCACTGTGAAGCTAAATATTTGATTTACACTTTTATTTTAGTTTTATTCCGAGTTTTAAAAATGCATCAGTAGCCTATGCTACAACTAGGCTAAATAGGAAATACTGTAATTTGATTTTAAACAGCTGATAAACTAATTGAAATGGTGGAAGTTTGTTTGTTTGTCTGTATGTAGGGGGTAATCTCTGAAAGTACTGAACCGATTGAAAAAATAGTTTTACTAATAAAAAGCTACACTATCCCTGAGTAACATAGGCTATAATTTATTTCGATAAAAACATTTTTTTATTTCAATATTTGTACATTTAGTCGGAAAAAAAATCTTAGGTTAGGCCTCTAGACTAATAAATTAACACATGCATTAACATTTATTACCATAGCTACCAATTGAATAAAGTAGCAGTGAACAGCTGTTTGCTTTAATATTTCCATTTACAGCTAATTTCAAACTTTGTATTTCTAGATTTTAGGTTAGGTTTTATTAAAGTGTAGATCTGAGCCTTAATGGTTCTTTTAAAATTTATTATAACTGCTGTTATAAAATATACGAAATAATTTGATGTAAAGATTTAACATTATTTACCATTTTAGCTTTGGGGTTATTATTCATCATACACCTTTATTATAAAGAAATCATAACATGGTTGTGTTTATAGAAGGTTCCAACGGGGTTGGCGTGCGGAGCACTCAGGGGTGTCCCCTAGTTATTTTAATTTTACATACGCTTACTGTTCACAAATTATTGTATGACAGTTATAATGTTTGTTTACTTCCTGAATAGTGAAAGTTACTTAATTTTTCGTAATATTTAGTTCAGAAAGCCATTTTTAATTTCGTCGTATTGTAAAACAAAAGTTCAAGTTAAACTTAAATTATTTGTTTTTGTAAGTTAGACTAAATTATTTCCTAAGCAAACCTAGCCGAAACATTATTATATTTTACTGTTGGCATTAATTAATTTAGTGCCATTAGCATGTCTCTACTAGGCCTTTATTAGCGAATTTCCATAAGAAAAATGAGCTATTGCAGTGGCCCTTATGGTACGACCCAAGGTCGGGGGTAGCAAATGAGCACCTATCATGGTCCCCAGAACACGTTTTGGGGTGTCATTAAAAATTATATATATATATGTATATATATATGTGTTCGCAGTCTAGCGGCCGCATTTTAAATCGATTTGGTACACATGTTGGTTGTCTACGTCGCTCGGACGAGTTCGTTAGCCAAAAAATCAAACAATCGGAAGCTCGTTTTTTGAGCGGAATTTTTTGAGATTTTTCCTACGAAAATGATTTTGTTTCTGAGTTTTTTATACAAGTATAAATGTAGGATGTTATTCTGCACATTCTGTTTTTTTTACGCGATCTTATAGCTCGCTTGGTTCCCCCAAAATCGATCGAAACGCAGAGAAGTACCCGGTTCAAAGCCATGTGGTGGATTCTACCATGGAGTTGGCGTGCGAAGCACGCAATGCATTGTGTATTGAAGATACTCCCAATAGCGGAATGGCTTGTGAAGCACGCAATGCTTTGTGTATTGATTATACTCCCAATATGCGGAATGGCGTGCGAACCATTTTGCAGCTATTCAGCACCGTCGTGAATAGACCTATTTCCCAAATTGTTGGTTGAAACCCTAAAACATAGGCCTATAAACTTATTTTTGGAAATTTGCTCAACTCACGTCAGCGGTTCAGCTGCGTGGTCGAATTATTTTTATCTGAGTTCTTCTTTGATTTTTTCACAGATAGTCTTGAGTTTAGGGGTTTTGTTAAACATGTAAAACTCGGACCTAATAACATAAATGGCGAAAAAAGAGACAAAAAGAGAGAGACCTGCTTCTACGAGAGACACTCATTTGTACTTTAGTATTAAAACCGGAGGTCACCTGGATTAGATATGATTTTTTTTAAATGGGGGACACTATATTTTTTTAACATCTTTTCTTTCAAAGTAATTATAGTCACAGAGCAAATGAGCAGTCTCCAGTACTGAGGAGTTTAAAGTGTTTATTTCGAGGAAATCCTTCTACCAAGACCACTAAGCCGTCAAAACACCGGTTCTGGTGGAATATTTATAGTACTTCCAGATAAAATGTTACGCGTCCACAATATCATCTTCAAGGTGACAAAGTAGTCGTAATTTAACAATTTACAAATTTATTCAAGTTTTTTGCGATTAGTTATTGTAATGTATCTGATTTCATATGCGCAGACGTTGACTGTAAATCCTACCGCGTTAGTCTAGCCGCTTACAGGTGGTATCTCCAGTCAAGGTTACGCTCATAATTTCTTTCTTCGTAACCGATACGTCCGAATAATTCTACCAAAGGAGGAAAGATTAAAACGTTAAAATAGTAATCATAAATTTGTATTTCCAAGTTTCACGTTTGTGTTTATATTTTACTAGAGTTTGAAATGGAGTAGTAATTTTGTGGCACACTTGTAACAAAAGAAACATGCATATTTCAAATGCCAATTTCCAAAAACGAGGCTGGCATATTTTGGATGTGCAGACGTAGGTATTAAACAATAGATTTAAATTAAATTATATTTAACTGTATATTTAAACTCCTTTAATTTTTTTCAAATTGAGTTTTGTAATGGTTTCCCTCAATACAATTTCGATAAATAATATTTCACTAGCTAATGATAAATTGAACATGTTCACTATTTTGTTTAAATAAATGAACAATTGTGTTATATAAACTACATAAATTAATACATGAGTTACGCCGTATAAAATAAATTGCTTTTGTTTAAAATAACTTCTTAATTTGAAAAGGGACGAATGCATCTAGTCAATTGTTAAAATATATTCGACGTATTTCGACTTTTCTTTTTTCCATGTGCCTCTAAAATATATACCATAGATACTAAAATGAATTTGATTACATTTTCGTAAATAAAATAACTATACATTCTTTTGAGAAAGTTGTACTAAGTTTTAGTAAATACTGATAAAGAACAGTATCGTGACATTTACAAATTGGAAGTTTTCAGAAGAGTCCAGTGAATCATTCGAAAATATTTTTTATATAACCTTGCTTCATGAATAGATTTACTTATACCTTTTGTACAACTGTATAGATGTATTATTATTTAATTTAAAGAAATACTATAAACAGGTTAAGGTTAAATAATTATTATTATTTGTATAAATGCATTGCTGCAAACAAACTCTGTTAAAATGATGTTTTGACCTCTTTTTATATAATTTAAGGCAAAGTAATACATTATATTCGTGAAAAAAACGATGTCTGTTTCTGTTTCAAAGAAGAAAACAAATTACATAATGTATTATAAGATATCAAATATTTTATTATATGGCAGAATACATTATGTTATCCAGAAGTGTTACAAAACATCAAATTTTTTCTCATTATTCTAGTTATTATTATCAAGAACTGAAATCATTTTAAAATCATTTAAGATTTGATCTTTGTACATGACTAAATCTTCAAATTATTTTTGTTATGAAGGAATTCTAAATGTATTTATAACGAAACGAGAAGCTTTACAATAAACGGTCGAAGCTTGGTTAAAATAACTATTTTGTAAGGCATTATAAAGAAATACTACTGTACAAGAAAAAGAAAAATTTCGAGTGACAACAGACTCAAAGAAGAAAGGAAGAGAGTGACTTTTATACCAAAAACTCGTGGAATTTTATACAATAATTAGTGTTTATCACAAACTTAACTTTGTGTGTGGAATGTTAGTTTTCAGAAATTTGCAAAACCATTTGAAATATATGCAAACTTATAGTTAAGAAGTTAAGATGGTTTAAAATAAACGTGAATACAGTAGTTTTAATAATAATTAAACTGCAGTTGTTATCTATATATATAAAAGCGAAATACCACTCACTCACTGACTCACTCATCACGATTCCTCAAAAACTACCAAACGGATTGAAATAAAATTTGGTATGTAGCTTCCTCTAGGGCCATAGGTGCTTACTAAGATTGTTTGAAACATTTCGAAATTTTAGGGGGGTTTGGGGGGATCAAAGTTATTACATCACGATTTCTTCAAAACTACCGAACGGATTGGAATGAAATTTGGTATGTGGCTTCCTCTAGGGCCATAGGTGCTCACTAAGAAAGGGTATGCAAAATTTCGAAATTTTAGGAGGGGTTTGGGGGGGGGGATCAAACTGACTGAACACTTAAAAATGATACAATTACGTTAAAAAGACTGAAAATACTAACCACCACGGGCAACGCCGTACGGGTCAGCTAGTAATTTATATAAAATTTGATTGAGTCTTATTGACAATGGTTTAGCCAGCCGACGGCATTGACCCGGCAACTTAATAAAGACTAAGGAAATTATAGAAACAGACTTATTCTGAACACATTATAATAGAGAACAGTTACTTGGCAAACAAACAAACGTAAAAAGGAAAGGAAGACTGTCTGTTTTTATTTGCTCTAACGACTAGAATATTTATAGCGGTTGTTAATTCTTTATATTTAACTTAAAATAAGATTATTGTTACTATTTTATCATAATAATTAATTTAAACTTAGATATTTATTTTTAAATCTCTTAAATACATCTCGTAAACCTGTGGGTTTTTTCAAAAACGCCCAAGTAAAACAATGTAAAAAGTGGGTGTTCCCGTTGGAAATGTTAAAGTTGGTCGATAAAAGGAAGATGGCTGCTGTTTTCGTTTTAAAATAACTAAGGTTCTTCCATTCAGATACAGTAGGTAGTTTCAACACGAGATTCACATAATACCCTATATACAAATAAAATGAAACCAATATGTCCATGAATACTGCAAAATCTATTAATAGCATTTTCTAAAGTCATATTCGATTTGGATCTTTTGAAATTAATTTGAGTAATAAATCACAACTACTGCACAAATTATTTGAGAAGAAATCAATTTATATTTCAAAAATCTCAAGTGGCAAACACGTAATGTACATTTTAACACCTTTATGTCAATAAGGGCTTACTTTTTAAAAAATTAAAAAGTGCATGCTAATAGGTAGACGAGTATCATAAAGTTCGTAGGTTTTCAACCAAGAAACAGATTTTAAGAAATTAAAAGGTGCATGCTAATAGGTAGGCGAGTATCATAAAGTTCGTAGGTTTTCAACCAAGAAACAGATTTTAAGAAATTAAAAAGTGCATGCTAATAGGTAGGCGAGTATCATAAAGTTCGTAGGTTTTCAATCAAGAAACAGATTTTGAGAAATTAAAAAAACAGTGTTTACTGTTGAACTGTTAATTTGTTAGTTGCAGCTCATGCGTTACTGAGGACGACTTGAAACCAGTTTTACTTTTACGTAAAACGTATGTTTGTGGGAATTACTGTTATCGTTATTATTCTCAACTAAATTTAGTTGCGTTATTAATACTTTTATTAATTATTTTTTCTTAATTGCAAGTAAAGTTTATTTAGTAACATAAATGGACCTTGAAGCGTTCTATTAACTTCCCTAGAATTATTTAAGTAATATCAAGATTTGAAAGTCAAACTTGAAAAATCACAAAAATCTAACTTCGATTTTTCATATTTTCGTTACAGAAAAAATGCGTGGGTTTAAAAAATGTCTGAATAATATTAGGAGACGATTAGTCTTAGAAATATACATAATGCATCGTTTAAACAAGTTTATTCTGATTGACCAGAAGCAAGACAAAAGGGGTTTCTCAGAACGGTCAAACATTTACAAAATATGTATCTAGAAATTACTTAAAAGTTGCGAGATGATCACACTGCCGAAGGCCATTTTATAAGATGATCCAACATTCGTATTTTAACAAAACAATTGTCTCACTTTTATAATAAAACTTCTTCTCTTCTGCTTGAAGACTTTTAACTAAAAAATCCCGTTACTGTATATAGTCTTGTGTTAAAACCTGGACATTAAAACAACTTTGGTATGATTGTAAAACTCCATCGCGATAATTTACATTCATAGTTTTAACGTTAGACGTTGTCCGAATGATGTATTCTTTGATTTTATGGTTACCTTCGTGTGACGGGGTTCAAGGTTTGATTACATTTATTAACAACGTCTCAAGGACGAGAAGCAATCTCAAAATACACGAATTTCAGAATTCAATTAGATTTGGTCTTGACAGCGCGCTATTATTGATTAGATCCGAATTGACTGGTTGAGGCAATAATGTTAATTATGATTTTGTTTTGTTTAATAAACAGGAGACACGTAAATCACTCTTGTAACTTGTTTTTTCCTAAGACGACAAAGTATCAATCGACTAAACATTTGTAGTAGCCTAATCTACAATTTACTGTGTAATGATTCTATAGTCAAATGTAGTTTACATTATCAGTGTCCTACACCACTAAACAAACAATGTTTGTACTCTTATATCAAGCTTTCCTTCTTGAATTAAACCAAAGTTTGTTCTTATACGCTTTTGAGTATTTGAAGTTCCGTACTGTAGGTCACGTATTTAAGGAAATTCGTTTGGAGCCAATATTATTCTTTTAAACAAGCAGATTTTTGTATACACAACAAGCTGATGTAAGATCTCCAGTATTGGGACAATAATCTCCTGTTTTAGCCAACTGTTACTATAAGAGAGGTAAATACCACGTAGCGACGCGAGAAATACCAATTACATCAGTTAATTTACTTTCATCAGTTAAAGTCATAGAGGATCATTTTTGAAAACTTACCATCTCTATTATTTAAATGATGGAAATAGATATACAAAATATGATCTCAGAAATAACCGACAGGGAAAAAGTTAAAAACCCTATTTATAAAACATCTTTCCTTTACTTACCGAAATACCTACGCTTCCTACCAGCCCCATCTCAAAAATTTGTAATGGACCCATATGACTTGTGTACACCAAATTAAAGCGCTTTAAAAGGGATTAATTTTTGTGGTAAGACAGTAAAAATTGGCTCATGTATTAGTTTGGCCGGTCTAATCTCCGGAATGAATGAACCGATTTTTACGAAACATCATTAACAAGTAGAGGACTATTCGGAGAATATTTTAGGCTACTTTTTATTCTGAAAATATATAAAATTCCTGTAAAAAATTTAAAAAATGTAAAATTGATGGACAAAATTAGGGATTTTGTGGGCAAATATTGGGGATAGTGCGTGTATATTTTGACTTTTGTCTTACATTTTGTACAGTTCACAACTACCCCCACTACCCAACTTATATCCAAGCGCTTCTTCCCTAATAGATCATCATTTCCGTAAAATTAACGCAATGTAGAATAGTATGTTTGCATCCAAGGTCTCTAGAAAGGAAAGGTTACCTCATAGTCATGTAAACAAACTCAAACCCCTCGACCCGTTCCCTGTCCAGTGACGTCATCTATAGTATAAAAACACCGCGCTACCATGAAAGATGTATGTTTCGTCGTACAAATCACCTCATTTTTTTAAAAATAGATGTATTAAACTATTTTTGGGGTTGCAGTTTTTTTAAATGATACTTAAGTTACACATTTCAACATTTGTAATTGTAAGAATATATCTTAACCTTTTCAAAAACATTATGTTTATGTCATTAATTTGCAATTTACAATAATAACAAAAGTATAATCATACAAATTTTAATTTATATTTTTACTGACTAAAATTTAAAATAAAAAGCTATCTTGGTAATACATTTTAAATCATATAACTAAAAAGCAGTCATTAAAATTGTATTTAATATTTTTTACAGAATAAAAAAGAAAAAAAATGCAATCACGATAATACATTTTAATCTATATATATAAAAGCCAAAACCCACTGACTCACTCATCACGATTTCTCAAAAACTACCAAATAGATTTGAATGAAATTTGGTATGTAGGGCCATAGGTGCTCACTAAGAAACGGTTTGAAAAAAAATCGAAATTTTAGGGGGGTTTGGGGGGATCAAAGTTATTAAAAGTTTAAGGTTGGAATGGCATCGGGTTTTAATCTCCGGCTTTTAGGAGCGTACCCTAAAAGTTCAGCTTTTAAATCTCGGATAAAATCTTCATCACTAAAATGCACTGAACATATTATGAAGGCAGAACTAGGATTCCATTTGTCGGCTCGTTTGCATTTCTGTATCCATTGCTTCTGATAAGTAGTATTCTTTGGAAAGCTAAATATAAGTATGACACAAAAATTAAACACTATAAAGGCTAAATTGAATACACCATTCTAAATACTTATACTTGTCTTTTTGTAAATAAATACTTATAACTAAGTGAATGAACCACAAGTATTTGTTTTACTTGTATTTTAAATAAGTATTCTTTTTACGTACTATTAACATTTATTTTAAACTACAAAAATAAACTTATCCTCGTAATTACTTCTTTTTGTGTCGGTAAAGAACGTAATTACTTGTACTTGTAAGTAATTTTGTAAGAACTTGTAAGAAATATTTTTTGAATTGCTAAAATAAAATAAAATGAAATAAAATTCTATTGAACAAATCCCGATTACTAGGAATTGGTTACACACCAATTTGTATACATGTTTTGTTTTGGTAGCATAATTAATTATTTTGATTGTTTTTGTAAACATTATTAATTTGTGAATAACCTAAAATAATTTGTAAATAACAAGCAAAAGATAAATATATCAGAATTAATAAAATAGCATTCTAAAATGTATCTCTCTATGATAGCCTACATATAAATTGTATGGAGTTTATTTAATTGGGTGGCAGTATTTTTATTGAATATGTAGGCCTATATTTAACATTCCTTGCATCAACTGTAAATGAAATATATTAGTATATTTGTTTGTTTTTTTTAACACGCTTTGTGTGGGAAGTTCATGGGGTTTAATAAGCTTCAAGTCACCAGGTGGGCATACTGAACAAAAAGTTATTTTCTACAATTTTAATGCAAAAGATAGCCACATAAACTACTTTTAAATCAAAATATTAAGACAAAAGAAAATTATTATAACATTTTATATGAGTAAGTGGTATTATATTATTTACTATTACAATAGAAACAAAAAATATCTAGGCCTACCTGTGAAATGATATATCAGTTCTTCCTTCTAGTTTTGCTTTTGCATAATAATATTTGCAAGTTGCAACCGCACAAATGGAACCACCTTTAGGTTTATTAATTGATTTTCTATCCATTGTAGGCCTAAATAATATATTTCTTCTACCTACACTTCTAAAACACTTTATATACACTAATTTAACGCGTATAAACGTAAACGACAGAGCTTTGATAGCTTTGATCACTGTCTAGGTATACTAACAACTACGTCACAGCCCCCACTCCACTTTTTTTGATATTTCCCGAATGAGGTAACCTTTCCTTTCTAGAGACCTTGGTTTGCATCGGCATATCGTGGGTGGTCACCGGGGATGGCGAGCGAATACAGCAAGGGCAGAACGCCCTGGTATAATAATATAAAGAGAAAAGTATTTACGTATGAACGATTATAATATTATTTCATTTCAACCAAGCTTGATACTCATAAGAAAATATATATCTGAATAAAATATTTTGTGGAAAATACCAATAGAAAACGATTGTTGTTGGTGACAAATCCACAGTTTCAAAGGTAGCTGAGATTAGTGCTGACAGTCCAAAAATATTTAAATTAAAGTTTTGTGTAGGAAAAACTAAAAATAGTTCCCTAGTAAAGCACGGGTATTCATGCTCGTAAACTATATAAAATGCTCCGTGATGATATATATTAGGGTGGAAGTGTATAAGGAAGGTTTAACAAATAGCTTAATCAATTTAAATACAAAAGGAACACTACATTTTATTTTACACGGCTATCACATATTTGTACATTTTCCAGACTCAGATTTCCCATATTTATTTTTTCCCAAATTGTTTGAATTGCTGCGGCTGCTGGGGCTGACTAGCGATGTACGCCAAAGCTCTCTGGATCGCTGGAGGTATCGGCGGCGAGGTGGGGATCGCAGCTCCTTCGGCGTGAAAACCGTTCTCGTCGGAGAAGTACCGGATGGCTACCGGAGTGCCGTCAGGAGCGGTGTACTGGTAAGATCCTTCAGCGACTTGGGCTTCGGTTTGAGGATTTCCAGCGTTTTTCAAGTATCCTTTCTCTTGGGCGGAAATCCCGTTACTGGTTGCGTAGCTAGAAAAGTTTAAAAATTCATCAAATACCTCACAAAAATACGTTTATTTGTAAACGACTTTCAAGGACAAAGTCGTCGTCCTCAGTTCGAATTCGAGCGGATTAAATCAAAGCTGTTGTTTTAGGTAATTGAGTTGTGTGCTTACGAAATAGCTAACACTTTGTAACGATTCATAAACGTAAAGACTTCAAAGACAAATTTTATTTTACGGGAGTATGCGAGCTATAGTGCAGTGACTTACCCAAACGAATTTAATAGGCATAAGGTTATATCCATGGGACATATTACACCGGCTAAATAAATTGGGTTCCAAATTTGCTAAACTCACCATCTACGCTGACAAAAAATACGTCTGTGATAATTGTAGCTCCCTCAAAATACCACAGTGTAGTAAAAAAGGTATTGCTATTTATGGATGCGTTAACACGTTCACTGCTACGCAAATTTCGTATTTCCCATGCTAGGAGCTGACCTTTTATTTTTTTTTATATTTATAGCCTAAATGAGTAGAAATTACTTTATGTTTTATTTTTGAACCTTTCTACGTAATAATCACACAATATTTTAAAGCGGATAGTATATAGGCTTAATATTGGCGTGCGAAGCACGCAATACAATATGTATTGAAACTACTCCCAATACGAGGGTTGGCGTGCGAAGCACGCAATCCACTATGCGTCGGCCGCTTCTCATAGTGTTCAGTGCCAAGCTCACATGTGTGCCATTAGCAGTGAACGTGTTAAAACAGTTGAAATCACATTTTATTATTTAACTTTGACTTTAAACCTTATTATTATGACGACAAAAAATTTGAAAGTGTAAGGCACCTTCTTAACCACAGCTAGTGTCAGGCGATGCAGGGTTTTCGCATAAAAAACCTCGGCTTGTTTTTTTTTTACTAACCTCTTACTTCATGACAGAAAAGTTGTTACTATTTATATTTTCATAGGCTAAAACCCATTCCAGTTATCACAGTCTGATAAACTAATATGGATAATGAATAACTACAAAATAACAGCAAAGTAATAATTGAATAGACCTGTTATAAAATCTGTTAAGAAATACTATTGTAAAGAAACTGCTTTAACTCCCTGTTAAAATGAAATAAATAACCAGTAAAACTCTAAAGGAGACAACAATAGCTTGGAATTAAATGCCAATAATAATTAAACTCTAAATTTAATAACGAATATAAAATAAAGTATAAAGAAAACGCTAAACATATTTATAAATAAAAATGTTAATAGCATATTCTTCTATTTTTTATGCTGTAGATTAGCCTTATAATGTTGCACCAAGTTAGATTTTGATGTATTTGTTTGTAAATATGTTTAGTTTAGGTGTTAGGTTTGTTTGACTATAAAGATCACGAAGGGCTTCAAACCCATCTAAATAGGTGTATCAAGTTAGTCCGTGAGAGGGCTACTTAGTCTAACGAAAGAACAGATAATAATAAGTAACGCAAATACCAACGTCATTATATGGATTCGAACTCAAAACCCTAACACCGTCTTCGCCTTAACAACGGATCTATTTCTTTTTCCAACCAATGTAAGCGAATAAAGTCCACAGTACGTGTTTGACAGTGGGGATTACTGCCTGGGAACAAAATGTAATAAAATATTTTCTATAATATTTGTTCTTTGAGTTGGATAATTTACTACGAGAATGCATAAAAAAAGAGCATAATCTCAGATTTTAAAGGAAAAATAAATAAATCTATACACATGTATCTATATAACACTAAATAATAATAACGAACCTACTAAATATATTATAACAAACACAAAAATAGTAATACAAAATTATTGTAAAAAAATTATAAAATTCTGGTCTCTTCAAAACGCATTTTATGATTATTTGTCAGATTGTATTTGGTTTATTTGAACTAATAATGATTAGTTCAAAAAATAAATTAATAATGATACAACCACTTCAAAATACAAAATATTATTATAAAAAAGTAACTTTATGCAGACAAAGGTTTTAAATTTATTGTTGTAATAAAGTTATTTAATATTTGTCCTACTCCTTAACATTATCCACCAGTAAAAGTTTATTTTTGTAAAGTTATTTTCTTAAATTTACATAATGCGTAGTCCAAGATTATTTATTATTCTCATAGGGTTTGTACAAATCGAATCAAACAAGACACTGTCTTGTCCATGTAGACTTCTAACCAAAGGTCATGACAGTTCTTTGCGTTGCGTCAGCTTCCAAAATAAAACTGCAACTTTCATTTTTACGAACTCAATGAAGAAGAGTGGGTGTTTGGTAAACGCAAAGAAAAGATTTACGTAGTTAAAAAAAGAAAAACGCCTTTACCCAGTAGTCAAAGGTAATATCTCAGTTACAAAATAAAGTTTTCCACACTATTTCAAATTGTCTTATACATAAATATAGTAAAAGTAAAATTTATTTTATAATACTTTTTTACGAAAGAGAAAATTAGGGGGTATTTTATGAATTACTATACATTTTTTTTACTTTTACTATTATTGCAAGTTTATTTTAATACATTTTCACTAAATATTTATGTTATTATAACCGATCATCTTTTTGAAACCACGCAATTTTTGCCTTACTTTGTAAACGATCTGTAACAAAACCTTGAATTTAATTTAAAACACCCAAAATGTTCTGGAAATAAGTTTTAAGTGATTTTTTCTAAATATATTTAATATAAATAAACAGTACCAGAAACTGGCACATACTTTCTCAAAAACATATTTAAATTATTAAACAGATTCACTGTGATTTCATTAGTTGTATTAAACTAGGAGAGGGGGATGCATTAAAGTAGGAGCGTAACTAATAAATATTATAATTATTAGCTAATCCAGAATTTTTTGAAAGATGTGGTTTATTTGCATATGGTAGGGTTTATTAAGGGCTACAAATAAGACAAATTTTATCAAAATCGTTGGAGCCGTTTTTTTTTTTTTTATAAAAAATGTTCAAAACCTTTTTTCGTGCATCTATAAAGGCCTAATTGACATGTTTTGTGCAAATTTGTTTGAAATCGATCAAATAGTTTTTTCTCTAGCTTTGTATACATATAGACAGATATTTGGTAAAAACCACTTTTTTGGAATCAGGGGGTTCTAAAACGGATATTTCAACAAAAATCTCAACATCGATTTTTTGCGATCACTGTACCTTCTCTATGCATAGCTTTAAGTATAGTGAGAAAGTAAAAGGTATGAGAAAGTGTGTATTTTTTTACTATACAACACTTTGAATTAAGTTTATCAACTGACAGGAGCTTGACGTAGAACAAAACAAAAATATTTACAGTGACCATTATATAAAACTGAACAAACAATATCACAACGATGTTTAAATTTATAAAATATTTTATTTCTCGTCATTTTAAAAGAGTGTTTCTGTTATTTATTTGTTTTCAAACTCCTTGGCCTATATGTTTTATTGTATATGGTAGGCCTACATGAATTATTACCAACAATTATTACGCTCTATATATTTGTGGTGATGAATTCATCACTATCTCTTGTAATCAGTGAACATTCTTAAATAAAGTAAATACAAAATGCATTAAAACTTTATCTTAAAAAATGTTGTATTTGATTTAGAACAATTAAAAAAAAAAAATAGTACGGTACACCGTTACAGAAATGCGGCAGAGATGTATTATAGTAAGATGTCCAATGTTTTATTATTATATAAAACTAGCTGACCCGTACGGCGTTGCCCGTGGTGGTTGGTATTTTCTGTCTTTTTAAAGTAATTGTATTCTTTTTAAGTGTTCAGTCAGTGAGTGGTATTTGGCTTATATATATATATTATATAAGCTCTTAAATAATAAAAGCACTATTGTCATAATAATAAAAGATCTGAAATTATGATTTTAGTAACTATGATCCCCCCAAACCTCCCTAAAATGTCGAATTTTTTCAAACCCTTTCTTAGTGAGCACCTATGGCCCTAGAGGAAGCTACATACCAAATTTCATTCCAATCCGTTCGGTAGTTTTGAAGAAATCGTTTTTTAATAACTTTGATTGCCCCCAAACTCCCCCTAAAATTACGAATTTTTTCAAACCCTTTCTTAATGAGCACCTATGGCACTAGAGGAAGCTACATACCAAATTTCATTTCAATCCGTTCGGTAGTTTTTGAGAAATCGTGATGAGTGAGTGAGTGAGTGAGTGAGTGGTATTTCGCTTTTATATATATATTATAAACTATTTTAAATCCAGGTACTCAAATTTACAAAAAATATACATATTATTAGTGGAACTGGAAATGCTTTATTTAATTTTATGTGTGGTTATCCCATTTCATCCCTTTGCCTTAAGTAATCGAATTGTAAATGTTTTTTTTTTATCAATTAAGAATAATATTAAATCATTTTAGATTTATAGTTTGTAGGAATTTAGTGCAATTTATGTTTTATTATGTAGGGGTAGCTACCCCATTTAAATCTGACCCATTTGTCTGTAGTGACGATGTTCTCTACAAAAATCCTGGTACTAATATGAGTAAATTGTGAAATTTTAGTAAAATTAGTTGAGTAGTTTTTGATAATATAGAAAATGTATGTGGATTTTTATTTAATTTTAAGTTTTGTTATTCCATTTAATCTCTTTTGACTAGGTAATCAAATTGTAAATAGTTTTTAACATCCCTTAAAACTAATATTACATAATTGTAGCTTTGTAGCTTGTAGGAAGCTAGTTTAATTTATATTTATTGTATAGGGGTAGCAACACCATTTCAACCCCTTAGACTGATTTAGTTGTAACGTCTAAACACTCCCGGCAATGTTATGGATAAAGTGGGTATAAGTGCTTCTTAGCGAAATCAATCAAATAGTTTTTTTAGTCTTTAGAGGACAAAGAAACAGACGTTGATTTTTATAGATAGAAAAACAAAACTTCCTAGAACCAGATCGCAGCTACACCTAGTGGGAATTCTTTTATTTATTTGATAGATATGGTATTTGATTAAATGGTATACAATTCTGACTGCTAAATATTCTGACAGTAGTTATGCACTGTACCTGTATTGATACGACCCATCAGGATTAGCCTCTTGGTTTTGACTGAGGATCGATACTGCTGGACTATATTGTGGAGCTCCACTAGTCAAAGCCAGAAACCCAAGAACTAGCACGTACTGTAATCAAAATAAATATATAAATACATGCACATTATTATAAAGCATACGGATTACTTTTAGATTTGCACATCCTCTTCTCTCAACTGCAGTTTTTACATTGAAGTTACATTCATATTGTTACATTCATAAAAATTAAAATTCATGTTCCAAACAATGAAATAAAAAAAGATATTCTAATAGTTTTTAAGTAATACTTAACCCATTACCCTTATTTTTCTACACTTGTTATTACTTTCTTTGGAATGTGTCTTAAAGCCCAATTACCCGAGGATACACAATTACATTTTGTTAAAACATACTCACAAAACAAAAAATATTTACGGTAATTTTTTCATAAAAGTATATTTATTAAGTTAAATGTTAATCAATCAAACATTATGATAAAAATATTCACATAAAATAACGAACACAGATAGATTTCCAGGATATGTAAAGTTTTATTTTACAACTGGTATTACATTTATAATAAAACCTTGACTAATTACTGTTTTCTAAGTTTTATATAGGCTATAAATTAAAATTTCCATGATCGTGATAAATCATTAACAAAGTTTTACATTCTCACAAAATAAACTTAATATTATAGTAACAAACGATTAAATTGCAATGCTTCCTTGAACTTGAATATTATTTTTATGTTAGTTTGTATATATAGTAAATACTATAATTTAGTTAAAAAATGTCTGTTAAAAGTCAAAAATTTAAAGTGGCTTAGCTTTTAAAATAAAACATGTAACTTTAACTTGGTCAAAGAGAAATTTAATTTTAAATCTTAATTGTTATTTACAAAATGAAGATACACAAATATTTTTTTCATGAAACAATAATCATTTGTCATTATAATAGTTACAGACCGTTTGTTTCTAGTTCAATATCAAATAAATTTAGATAATATTTGGTGAAAAGGTAAAATCTTTGGTCGATGGTTTTACTGATTAGTTTATGAAAAATAAAAACACAAACTGAATTTAAAACTGAAAAAGAATTCCAGAAACATTAAGGGATTCAAAAATGTTTAGAAAGTTATGTGTGTATAAAATATTTTTGTCCTGATCTGTGAAAGCAATGCTTGGTGGATAAAGTCCGCTTAATGCGATATTTATACTCACAAGGATGTTCATGTTCTCTGATTCCTTTTCTCGTCTTCCTAGTCTAAAGACGAAGAAGACAGTTATGTATGAAGAGAATAAAAATATCTAACATTATATAGTACAATACTTCTCCCCACTACCAGGGCGAAGTAGTCTAGAGCGAAAGTAATTGGAGCCCGAAGGCGTTGAAGATATTCCTGTTGCGATGGCACGGCCGATATTGGAGAGGTAGAACCTTGACATTCGGGAATTAAAGACTCATCAATGAAAGTAAAAAAGTAGCAAAGATTGATGCACGTATAAATTTATCCAAGTATTTACCCCTTTTAAGGTGTTTGATTTTGTCGTTTATCAAGAGGATATTAAACGCAGCGTAGTGAAGCAACCGGCAAGGCGTGAACCATAATGATGCAGTATTTCGTCCTTGGTATTTCAAGAAGTTATGAGGCTCGTGGGAAACGGCCTGGACACGAACGAGAGCACAGGTCAGGTTTTTGACACACGCGGAAGAATAAAATTAGTAAAACTCGAAGCACGCAGCTTTCTGTAATTGTTGTGAAATAACGCCAATTTCCACTTAAACGATGTATCAAGGTAAATTGTAGGCAACCTTTTGTTAAAAATTCTTCAAGCCTTATCACACTTTTCGAGGACAAAAATAAGCCTAAGGAAATAAATTGTATGTAACTACTGTATTCAATAGTATACATTGAGTCACCGTTAGTACCTCTCTATTATATATACACAATCCTGCAATTCACGCAAAACTGTTCCCTAATGCATATGCGTAAAGATCTACATCTGTTGTTTCCAATGAATTTGTTAAGTAGCAAGATCAATATAGTAGTAATGGCTTTTATCAAACTATAATAGTATCCTATCAAAACAAAATGTCATCCTTAGAGCCGTCTTATCAGCTGGCATCGTTATTACAGAACTGATACAGTAATCCAGACTGTTTATCAAGCATTTTCAAACTCCACTAACTGAGCGCGATACACCATTGCTGATAAATCAAATCTACAGATTAGGGTGACCAATCATGAACTGGAAAAAACGGGACACATTCAAGGGGAGTCTGGGGGGATACCTTCCAGATAAAGGGTTGTCTGAGGAGGCCCCCCGGAAACTATTCATGTCCCTGAAGTTAGCGCCGCCATTTTTCGCAATCAAAAAATGAAAGTTGTACTGGAAAGTTGTAAAAATTCTCAAAAATGGCGGATTTATGAGCAAAAAACAAATTTTGCGGAAATAGTTAGGCGCAGCATTTTTTGCGAATGAAAATTACATACTTGTGGCGTAACGCACTCGGTTTCTAATGGTTGTGCAACATAATCTTTTTTTGCAAAAACTGGGCTTCATTGTAGCAGCGTCCCTTTTTAATATAATTTCAATCTTTAGAATACTAATCCATAAACTGGCATTAATGCTTAGGCGTAATTAGTGTCAATATGAGAATATAATATAAAATTAAAGACAAACACCAGTCACTCTGACTGGCAGGAAGTCAGGGACACTTTTATCAATCACGCTCGCTGTCGGTCTGTGCAGAGTCGGCAGAGTGGGGAAGGGGCCCACTTCACTACTGAGTCTAGCGGTCTAGCTAAGCCGTAGGTACTATCGCACATGACTTATCACATACCAAATTTCATTCCAATCCGTTCGGTAGTTTTTGATAAATCGTGATTTAGTAAATTCGACCCCCCCCCCAAATTTCTAATTTTTTTAAAACCCTTTCTTAGCGAGTACTTAGGGCCCTAGAGGAAGCTACATACCAAATTTCATTCCAATTCGTTCGATGGTTTTTTGTAGTAACTTTGACCTCTCAAACCTCCCCTAAATTTAAAATTGTTTTTAAAACTTACATAGCGAGCACCTATGGCCCTAGGGGAAGCTACATACCAAATTTCAGTCCAACCCGTTCGATGGTTTTAGAGAAATCGTGATTTTGTAACTTTGACTCCCCCAAACCCCCCTAAAATTTCGAATTTTTTAAAACCCTTTCTTAGCAAGCATCTAGGGCCCTAGAGGAAACTACGTACCAAATATCATTCCAATCCGTTCGGTAGGTTTTGATAAATCGTGATTTAGTAACTTTGACCCTAAACCCCCTCTAAAATTTCAAATTTTCGGACATCCTTTCTTATCGAGCATCGACGGCCCTAGAGGAAACTACATACCAAATTTCATTCCGATACGTTCGGTAGGTTTTGATAAATCGTGATTTAGTAACTTTGACCCACCAAAACCCCCCTAAAATTTCGAATTTTCGGAAACCCTTTCTTAGTGGGCGTCTAGAGCCTATAAAGAGTATTAGTGCCAAATTTCATGTTTGTAGGCCTCGTGGTTTTGGTGAAACTGTGATGAGTCAGTGAGTCAATGAGTCAATGGTATTTGGCTTTTATAAGTATAGATGTAAGAAAGTGTAAATTGTACAGATCTTTAAATAAATTCAATGAACGTAGTTCAAAACGCAAGTTTCAGTTTACTTATCACACATCTCACCTTCAACTTTGTCAACTCATCAGGTAACGATTTACCCAACGTTTGAACTATACCGTTAATTATAAATCCATGCAAAATCTATACCATGTTTTTTAAGTTCTTATGAGATGCTTATAACCTAATTAATTAATAGACGCAATTCAACTCAATCAATAAGGTTTATCGAGTTTTAGTTTCAAAAATCACTTTAATTGACTGTTTAACAAAGTCAAGAAAGTCAGCAAATGAAGTTTATAAAGTTTATACTTTGTAACTTGTGTTAAAAAAATGTTCTCCAAACCTAAATAAAACATAAACTAAACTTTATTTACAATCTGTTAAGTAACATTAAATCAGTATAACATAATTAGTCAAAATAGGCCTATATAGTTATAATAAAAGGCCTATATAGTTAAAAGCCTATATTATTATGTATTTACATACTTGAAGAGTTGATTTTTTTAAATTCAATTGTCCCCGCACGGGGGGTGCAGACTAGCTGCACCTATTAAGAGGGGTTTGGCGTCCCTCGCGGTACCAGAGTCTAACAACGCCCAACACATTCAACACTTACAAAACATCCATCCAATTACACACACACATACATTGAACTATACAACATTTCTATTCTCACCTTCCTTTAGGAATTTTGACTGTGCAGAGCCATTGTGCGTTGGGAGTGCTGAACCTGCCAGAGTTTTGACAACCTCTGGTTTGGTAAGGCTGATGTGAGATTGCTCTGCCGAGACGTATGCGTGGTTTCTGTTCTGGGGCCAGCCACTTCGGTTCTTGGTCAGGAAGTGTTCGCGGTGTTGAAGAAAGTCGGATTCTTCCTCACAGTAGTTTCGGGTTCCAGACTGGCAAAAGAGTACTCGGGATCCTCACGGAACTGATCGCAATGTGATCTGATGGGCACGCCCTTACCGAGCTCGCCCTATTCCGCCTAACACGATGCGCTGGACAAACACACCCATTGTTAAACAAACCGTCAAAAAAGATTTAGGAACAAAGATATCTCATTCAGATTCATCTGATGAGTCTATAAATAAAGAATTGCTTAAGAAGACAAAGGAGAGGGCTACTCAACAACCATCTGAGTTGCCAGCTCCAAAATTTTTATTTTTTCCAACGCCGAAAAGGATTCAGATTTATCTAAGATATCACCTTTGGTAATGAACAAGGCAATTACTGGAACAACGGGCCCTGTACTTTCCACTAGGAAATTACAGAATGGCACAATTTTAGTGGAAACTAACAACGGAAAACAAAAATTGTCGCTGTTAAAGATAACGTCTTTCTATGACAAAGTCAAGGTATCTGTAGAACCTCACAGATCCTCGAATTATTCAAAAGTTGTCATTACCTGTAGAGACTTGATCCCCATTAGTTTGGAGGAAATAAAGAGCGAATTAGCTAGCCAGTCAGTTCTTGAAGTCACTCGCATAATGCGCAATGAAAATGGAGAGAAAAAAGCCACGGCTTCTTTAATTCTAACCTTTGGCTCATCCACACTGCCAGAGTTTATCTATGCAGGTTTTTTACCTCTCTGTTAGACCTTACGTCCCAAACCCTCGACGTTGCTTTAAGTGTCAAGGTTTGGACACGTGAGTTCTACTTGTACAAAGCAAGAAACATGCGGTCAATGGGGCAAAAAAGGTCATAATAGTGAGGGCTGCATTGATGACGCCAAGTGTCCCAACTGTGATGGTGATCATCCTGCACTGCCCTTTAACTGTGAAAAGTTTAAAGAAGAAAAAGCAGTTCTTACTATTATGGATAAGGATAAAATATATTTTAATGCTGCAAAGAAATTATATAAAACCTCTAGGCCTGCTCTAGAAGGCAAATTATTTGCTGCTGTTGTTTCAAACAAGAGCAACACTCCATGCGCAAACTGTGGATAGTTGGCTGAGACAGTCAAAATCTTGACTGACCAAGCTGCTCAGCTAGTTGCCCTATTCTCTAAAGTGTCTCCTTCCGCTCCCGCTTCTGCTTTAGTTGATTCAAATTCCGTTTTTCCGTCCTCTAGTTTCTCAGTACCACAAGCAGAAATAGAACCATCTATCCCTGCTCTTGATCTGAGAACAAAGACGCAGGAAAAAACCATTATAAAAAAGAATTTTACTTCAGTATCTGGGGTAAAGCAATTTTTAAAGAAATCATCCTATATTTGTCCATCTGTAGTAACAGGAAGAAGTTCTGGACCCGTTCCAGGAAAGAAACCTGTTGCTATAAAAAATAAAATTTAAAAAATGTAAAAAGTAGTAAAAAAGAAAATGAAAAAGGAGGTTCCCCTACAAATCCTCCCAAAAACCCCGATCCCTGTCCTTCTCCACCCTCAACATCTTCCAAGATGTGTGAGGGAACTATGGAAGTGGACAAGGACACTCAACAAAAAAACCATCCTGTCACTACTGGACAGGAAAATGAAAAGGTTACAAAGGGACCATGTCCTTTCTAATATTAATTTATTTTAGTGTGAATATTATATATTTATCTCAATATATAATATATACCGTCAAAATATATTTATTCCTTAATTATCTATGTCCACGATCCCAAATATGAATGTGGTTCAGTGGAATTTAAACGGTGTTAGGAGTCACATGGAAGATCTGAAAGCTCTTGTGCGAGACTCGTCGCCTCTATTAGTTTTTCTCATGGAGACACATCTTCATAATACCCATTCTTTATACTTAAGAGGGTATTCTGTCTTCAGATCGGATTTTGTTACAGAGGAGAGAGCAAGAGGTGGTGTAGCCATACTTGCTCACAACTCTGTGGATGATGTTCCCGTAAATCTGGATACACCATTACAAGCTACTGCTTGCAATTCGAGTCACTGTTCCCAAAAACTAACGATATGCAGCCTATACCTGCCACCAAGCTATACCGTCCAATCAAACGACTTTATGGATTTAATATATCAATTACCTGCTCCGATTCTTTTGCTTGGCGATTTCAATTCACATCACTATTTGTGGGGGTCCTCAACCTGCAACCCAAGGGGTATCCGCATAGAGAGGATACGATCCGATTTAGATTTGTTTTTACTTAATGATGGATCGTTAACACACTTTGCTGAAGGTTGGACGGTCGTAGACTCGTCATTTTGTAGTCCTTCGATAGCTACAAGATTTGAGTGGACAGTGATGTCAGATTTGTATGGCAGCTACCATGCCCCTATAAACATTTCCTTTAATGACTCCTCTTTTTTGAACAACCGAACACCTCGATGGATAATAAATAAAGCCTTCTGGAATGATTTTACAAATCAATTTACATTGCCAGAAAATAGTCAACATATTTCTATAAATGAAACAGTTGATGTATTTACAGAATCCATTATTTCAGCAGCAGAAAATACTATACCAAAATCTTCATCACGACCAAAACGTCCACCAGTTCCTTGGTGGAATGACAATGTAAAGAAGCTCTGCGCTTACGAAGAAAAGCGTTAAGAACCTTTAATCGAATACCGACAGGAGAAAATCTAGAAAATTATAAAATCTTGTGTGCCAAAGCTCGCAGAGTATTCAGGCAGAGCAGGAAAGATACTTTGACCCATTATATCGGTAAAATAACCAGAACGACTCCCACATCAACAGTTTGGAAGAAGCTACGTTCTGTGTGTGGCCATGTTCTCTTTGCTTCTTTGGTGGGACTGATGCAGCAGGATGGGATATTGACTACAGACAGCCATAAAATTGTAAGCATTTTGTGCTCATCATTTTCTAGGTTCTCTTCAACTGCCGTGTATTATGATGCTTTTCGCACTTATAAAACTGCTCAAGAGGCCATGGTATTCTCTATCGGCATATCACAGGATTCTCCGTTGAATGACCCATTTACAATGGATGAATTGGAATCTGCCTTATTGTCGCTACAGATTCAGCTCCCGGACCCGATAGTATCGTATATTCTATGATTAAACACCTTCCAGAGTCGGGTAGAACAGCTCTTCTCCAAATATACAATCGTATATGGGATGAGCATATCTTTCCTGATTCTTGGTTAAAGGCCATAGTAATTTCTCTATTAAAACCATTGAAAGACAATACTGATCCAAGTAGTTATCGTCCTGGTAGTTATCTCTCTCACCAGCGTTCTATGTAAACTGGTGGAGAAGATGGTCAGTCGGCGACTTGTATGGTACCTTGAAAGTAACCAACTGATCTGTAAAGAACAGTGTGGTTTCCGACAGGGAAGATCATCTATCGATCAACTTGTTTTGTAAGAGTCGGCCATTCAAAATGCCTTTCTTCTTCGTCAGACACTCGTTGCAGTGTTTTTTGATCTTGAAAAGGCATATGATACGGATTGGAGAAGAGGAATTCTAAATATATTACAATCTTGTGGTATTCATGGGAGAATCCTAGCATTTATTAAAAAATTCCTGTCTAATCGATATTTTAGGGTGCGTCTTGGATCCACCTTATCAGATCGATTTTATTTAGAGAATGGTGTCCCTCAAGGCAGCGTACTTAGCGTCACATTATTTGCAGTTGCTATTAATAGCATCACTGCTAATGTCTGATTACCTGTCCACTGTTCTCTTTTTGTTGATGATTTTGCCATTTACGTTGCAACCAGAAACACGGCAACCGCAGAAAGAACACTGCAATTATCGATCAACAAATTACAAACATGGTCCAATCAGACAGGATTTAAGTTTTTCGCTGCTAAAACTAGATGCATTGCTTTTACTCGTCGCAGACAACATTTTAGTCCCACTTTATACCTAAAAGGAACACAACTTCACTCCGATAACACTGTCACATTTCTAGGTCTTATATTTGACCACAGACTCTCTTGGAACCCGCATGTGACAAATTTAAAATCACATCAAGATCTTAGATATGTTACGGGTTTTAAGCGGTTCTCATTGGGGGGCCGATAGAACCTGCATGCTGCGTTTTTACCGAGCTCTTATTCGATCACGAATTGACTATGGGTCCATTGTCTATTCGTCAGCTAGGTTATCGGTTCTTAAAAAGATCGATTCTGTTCATAACACTGCTCTCCGTCTAGCATAAGGAGCTTTTCGTTCTAGTCCCATTAGTAGTCTGCTTGTTGAAACGGGTGAGCCATCTCTCACGCGACGAAGAAAACAGCTACAATAATTGTCTTATATGTGTAATATGCGCTCCAAACCTCTACACCCTTCATATGATATTATATTTAACAATCCATTATTTGCACAGTACGAATTTCGTAAACAATCTACTGCTCCCTATGGGATCAGAACTATCCGTATCCTCAATAATCTAGGTGTAACACTACCTCCTATATATATGAAAATACACCATGTTTTGTCGCTCCATGGTTAATTAGAAAGCCTCATGTTGACCTCTCATTGTCTAGATATCTAAAACAAACTACACCCGATGTTGTTTACTGTCAGGAATTTATATCCATATGTAAACTCTACCCATCAAGTCATATTATTTTCACTGATGGTTCTGAACTGGACAATGGAGTCGGATGCGCATTTTTGTTCTGTCAGGAAATAGCTTCACTTATGGGTTACCATCTTCCTCTTCTGTATGTATATACAGCAGAACCTCTTGCAATACTTAAGGCACTCAATATTGTACTAGCAACACCGGTGCACCTTCTTATATGTTCAGACTCAAGAAGTGCACTTGAGTCCATTCAAGATATGTACTCTCCTAACCCTTTGGTCAAAGATATTCTGTGCTCCATGCACAGACTTTGGATACGGGGCGTGGGAGTGTCGTTTTGCTGGGTTCCGGGTCACGCCGGTATACATGGTAACACTAAAGCAGACCTAGCAGCTAAGAAAGCCACTTCCTTACAGCCTAGCGTGAGTAGAGTAATGTCGTCCGACTTTATGTCCTCTTTAAAACAAGCCCTGTTTAGACAGTGGGAAGAAGAGTGGGTAGCAGTACAAGGAAATAAACTTCGCCAAATTAAAGATAACGTTCAGCCATGGATATCCTCAAACCGCCAAAGCCGTCGAGAGGAAGTGGTGGTTTCTTGTCTACGCATTGGCCATTCTGGGTTAACCCACGGGTTTCTGATGCGTCGCGGGATCCGTCGCTTTGTCCTTACTGCTTAAATCTCCTTTCAATCAAACATCTACTTTTAGATTGTGAAAAGCTGAAACATGTTCGGAAGAGGTTTTGCCTACCAAATTGCATTCAGAGGATGCTGGGTGATGACTCCCAAACCATTAATATGGTGTTAGCATTCCTCCATCGGTTGAATGTAATTGGAAAAATTTGAAAGCAATATACATTTACTTACGAAACTTGAATACCATGTTTAGATTTATTACTTATTATTTTAATTAGAGTTTTATTCATTGTTATGTAACAGGGCCCTTTACAGCCCTGTGACAAGTTGTTATTGTGTAATTATTGTTGTTATCGTTGTTATTTTATCGTGTAGTGTCTGTGGTGTGTGTAAATTAAATGTT
>JAGFPH010001857.1:7736-33670 GCA_018207615.1 Philaenus spumarius
TAGCTCAAAAATTGCACACGGGCTTATGAGTGGGAGAAATCGCGCAATAACCTGACATTTATAATGGAAAAAACGTTTATCGGGAGTTTTCTATCAATTTTGTTCCTTGTTCCGCGGACTGTACTTGAAATACCTTTGCACAGTATTTTAGGAAATTTAATTACCTTTCGAACGATATAGCTAAAAAATTGCACACGGGCTCATGAGTGGGAGAAATTGCGCTAAAACCTGACATTTATAATGAAAAAATCATTTATCGGGAGATTCCTATCAATTTTGTTCCTTGTTCCGGGGACTGTACCTAAATTACTTTTACACAGGATTGTAGTAAATTTAATTATCTTTCGAACGATATAGCTCAAAAATTGCACACGGGCTTATGAGTGGGAGAAATCGCGCAAAAACCTGACATTTATAATGAAAAAATCATTTATCGGGAGCTTTCTATCAATTTTGTTCCTTGTTCCGGGGACTGTACCTGAAATACCTTTACACAGGATTGTAGTAAATTTAATTACCTTTTGAACGATATAGCTCAAAATCTGCACAAGGGCTTATGGGTGGTAGTAATAATGCAATTTCCTCGCTCTAACTTTGCCATTTTGGTTTAAATCAAACAAGCCGCCATTTTGTGTAAAATCAAAAAATGAAAATATCAGTGTCTGGGACATCCTTCAAGGACCCTTCCACTAAAATTTCAGCTATTTTGAAGCATATTTACTACCATTTTATCAAGGTGGGAAAAATCCATATACTTAAATCCCTACCCAAAAACGATTAATCGGTATAACTCCGCCATTTTGAATCCGATCGAAAAACAAAAAAAAGTGTATCTGAAGAATCCTACTAGGACCCTTTCACCAAAAAATCAGCAATTTTGAAGCATATTTACTACCACTTATCGATCCGGGAATAAAACAGATATAAAGTAATTTTCAAATTGAGTCGAGTGTAATAGCTCTTATTTTCTTCGAAAATTCGGCTAATTAAGAAATGTCATTTTTATTTCATCAGTATATTTATAAGGTCAATTTTAGATTTTTTTAGTTTTAGGTTTTTTATTGATAACTATTTCTGGAGTTCTGCGTGTCCGATTTTCATGTCGTGGTTTTAAATGAAATCTCATTATTTTAAACAAATTATTAAATGTTATTTTTTCAATTACTTTGCACTTTCGAGTTTTTTGTTTTTAGGTTAAATCTGCACAAGGGCTTATGGGTGGTAGTAATAATGCAATTTCCTCGCTCTAACTTTGCCATTTTGGTTTAAATCAAACAAGCCGCCATTTTGTGTAAAATCGAAAAATGAAAATATCAGTGTCTGGGATATTTACTATCAGTGTCTATTTTTTACTATGATTTTAGTTTTTTTCCAGTGAAAACTTCATTAGGTTGGTCACTTTTTGCATGGAGAAAAATGATTGATCTCGCTTCACCGTCATCGTCAATGCACTTACACAAATTTTTTTAAGGCTCTGTCACATCTCCGCAATTATTTAAGGTCCTGTTGCATCCCAGCAAATATTTAAGGCTACACTGCATCTCCGCAATTATTTAAGACACAGTCGCATCCCCGAAATTATTTAAGTCTCTATCGGATCTCTACAATTATTTAAGGCTCTGTTGCATTCCCGCAATTATTTAAGGCTTCATCGGATCTCCACAATTATGTAAGGCTCCGTCACTTATCCACAATTATTTAAGGCTCCGTCGCATCTCCACAATTATTTAAGATCTCATTATAACATTATACATTGATTAAAAAAATACTTCTTAATAACTCGAAAATAAAGTTAACTATATGAACCTAAAATGTTTTCACTTCTGACGGCAGACTCACGACTGCCTGTTTTTAAAATGTAATTTTTATTTCATCAGTGCATATATAAGGGCACTTTTTGAATTTTGGTGGTTTTATTAAGTGCCATTTTCATTTCATCAGTGCATTTATAAGGGCACATTTTGAGTTTTGGTGGTTTTAGGTTAAAACCTTTTTGATTTTATACCTATTTCTGGAGATCTATCTGACTAATTTTAGTGGAGTTTATTCAAAATAAAAGGGAATATTGTCTTTATTATCAAAATGTTATGAAAAGTAATTTGTATTTCATCGGTATTCTTATAAATTTACTTTTTGAGGTTTTTTGGTTCTAGATTAAAACACTTATACTACATATTTATGAAGATCTACCGGACCCATTTTAGTTCTGTTTATTTGAAATAAAAAGAGAATATTGTTATTATTATTAAAAAGTTATGAAAAGTAATTTGTACTTCATCCTAATCTAATACTTCTTATAAGGACATTTTTTGAGGTTTTTTGGTTCTAGATTAAAACCCTATTGATACCTATTTCTAGAAATCTATGCAACCGATTTTCGTGCGGTTTGTTTTAAATGAAAGTAAATGTAATTATTATCAACAAAATAAGAATTGTCATTTTTATTTCATCGTTTATTTATTAGAACTCTTTTTTAGTTTGTTAGGTTTTATTTAAAAATACAATGATAATTATTTAGATGATCCCAAAGAATGGATTCGTTTCTATAGGATTCTATTAATTTAATTTGCTTCTGAGCAATCCATACTTAATCAATGAATACCGGTATATTGGAAAACAATAATCAAACGCGTGCTAAAAACGACAAACCTTTCACGCTCTCGTCCAAATATGTTCGGCGAACATTCATATTGTTCTTTGAAAATACCGACAGGAGATGGATCGCTGCGACCGCGCGTGCGACCCGTACAAATATGACGAACTCAATGCGCATGAGCGGTTACCTTTACATTGCTTTACAGTAAAAAGGACTGTGTTATTAAGACCCTTGTAATTTGTTAAACCTGTGTTATTTAAAAAAGATGGTACATTTTATAAGTTCATCATGAAAAATAAATTATAAAACATATTTGAAATATATATAAATATGTTCCTTACCCGCCACATCGTCTGATGCTGTCATCTGATACAAGGCTCTAAATTTTTTATTTTTCTCCAAAATGGACTCTTGGCCACGCCTCCGGGCTGTCTAGTTTCCTTTGAAATTTCCTGTAACCTTCATTTGATTTTAGGAATAATAATCCGGTCTATGAAGAAATTGCGGTGCTTCTCACAATCTGTTCCAACTTTCATCCATCTTTCATTCTTTTTAAAAATTGTCGGTTTTGATTTGAATTTAATCTTTCTTACAATTCCAATGGAATGAATGCGTTTGTCGAAAATTTTGTTAAATACGGACAATACTATGTGGGTTATATTGTGCAGGTTTCATCATTTGGATTTATTAAACTGCCAGTTTTGAAAGATCGGTTGTCAATTAAAAGATTGTCTGCAGATGCATGAGCCGGTAAATCACAGGAATTGTCAGGAAGTTCATCAATGCAGTTGGGACACTTAAATTTGTTATTTGTGGCATGCAAAGAAAATATTTATTAGTTTTTGGAATAAATTGTGTTTAAGTGTTCTTTAGAACAGATGAGGTACGATCCATATGGGATTAGACTATGTCAACGATGGTAATTTAAAAATTTAACTATCAACACAAAAGCCCAAATATATATATTAATTATTAGTTCAGACCCCGAAAGAGGAGCCACTCGAAGGATCCTTGCCCAGGTGAAGATTTTTCCTTGAGCCTGCTGTGCCCATAACTACCACCATTGACTATAAACAAAATGGTCGCCATTTTGGTTATGGTTGTCCTAAAAAAGATTTTTTTACATCAAAATTCTTGTTTCAACAGGACCTTTACAGTGATGTATCACATGACTATTGGTACCATTTGAAAATTTTGAGTTACCCCCTTCCCCCACCAACCCCCTTTCGACCAAAATTGAACAATATTATGTTTCTTTAGCAGCCCCTCACTGTAACGAATATTGCTGCAAACCGCATTTTTTAGCTATCTTAACAAATAACCAAGATAAAGGGGGTGCAAGTTACTTTACAGCCACCCTGTATAATATACTAACTGACCCATACCGCGTTGCCCGTGGTAGTTGGTATTTTCAAATTTTTTCACGTAATTGTATTCTTTTTAAGTGTTTCTTGAATACCCGTGCATATCCTACTGTAGTCATGAAAAAAAAGACTGCGCTATATAGGAAATCACTGAAAATTTTATTCCTGTAAACTACTATCTAACATGAAAGTTTTTACTAAGTTTGACTATCACTTAATTAAATTGGCAATGTTGCGAGCACCTACGGCCTTAGAGGAAGCTACATACCAAATTTCATTCCAACTCGTACTTATAGGAATTTTTAGTAACTTTGACCCCCCCCCAAACCCCCTAAAAATTTCGATTTTTTTTTTACCCTTTCTTAGCGAGCACCTACGGCCCTAGAGGAAGCTACATTCCAAATTTCAAGTTTCTAGCTCATATAGAAATGTCTTTAATATGGCTTTGAAATTTCTACACCCCCCCAAACACCCATAAAATGTCGAATTTTTTTAAAACCTTTCTTAGTGAGCAACTACGGCCCTACAAATTTCAAATTTCTAGCTCATATATAACTTTCTTATGGAAATTTTTTGTATTTTTTACCCTCCCAAACACCCCCTAAAATTTCAAATTTTTAAAAAAACCTTTCTTAGTGAGCAACTACGGCCCTCTATAGCCCATCTCAGGTTAAGTTGAGGCAAGCAGGGTGGGTAATTAGGGTCGGTTTCAACCGTCATAAAACTGACCCTTATTAATGCCGCCTGAGTAAACCTGTAGACACTCTAGTTTAAAATTGCAAGTCTGTATGTCTTAAGTAAAAATAAAAAAACGATATCATATTTCGTTTCATGATACTTTCCTGATAATTTTGATACCAAATTTGATTACATTTGGCCAACTTTGAGCTGTACTAGCATTATAAACTTTCTTAGTTGAATCAACATTACTAATATGGTTTACAACAATAAAGCCACAAAAATGTACTAGAGAAGTTCATATTTAAATATGTAATAAATAATCATTATTTGAGAAAAAAACTCGATACTGTATCGTTATTTACCATAATACACACAATTATGTGTTTGTACTATAGTAATAACATATTATAATTACCATTTGTGATAGTTAAAACTTTCTCTCTGCGTTTCGGAGCTCATTTAATTATTAAATAGCTCGTTTTGCAGACTTGAGACTGCCATAGGTCTGTTTTGGTCTGTTAGACATTCGTCAATTTTTATATTTTTTTATTTTATAATTTGTTTGTATTTATTTTTTTACAAATATTTACAGTTAAATAATGTACATTGTTTCTTTATCAATCAATCATAATATATCAAAATTCATTCAAAATATTTACAGTGCTAAGTACGTTTGTCTTATAATAGTTGGACTCTGCAGGAAGAGGTGTTTGGTAAACATGAGAGGTGTTTACTAATGTGAGTGATGATAAGAATATTGATAAGAATAAACCTAATGAATTATTAATAAACTTGATAATTGTTATTATATGTTAATTAATGCAATATCAATTTATAAATACAAATTTAATTTTGTAATTTGTTGTATTGACAAAAAAAAAACAATTACAACACTTTAAGGATCGGCTCTCTACATTCAAAACGGCGAAGTTGGCTACCAATTTCAATGTTAAATAAGCAAAACATACCTTCACTATTAAGCATATTTTTATGTTGTTTTTGTCAAAAAACGAAAGCTGTGTATTGTTTTTCTTAAAGTAAAATAGATTGTGGGTGTTGATTGCTAAGATTTTGTGCAATATCTCTTATTGCAACTGAGTAAAAAATTAATAAAGTTAACTGTTTTTTTATTTTTTACTATTTATATCGTACGTTTATGAAAACAATAAAACAGTTTTTGAAAATGTATTTAGAAATAAACATCCACATATGACAGTACTTCAAAATGAAACCAAATTTTTAAATTTATTCCACGAATTAACAGAAAAATGACTTATTCTGTAGCATTGCTCTTATGGGAATCAGATTCAATATGGCGGACAGGGTAGCGCCCCCTTAAGTCGGCCGATTAACATGGTACAAACACACAATTGTGTGTATTATGGTAAATAACGATACAGTATCGAGTTTTTTTTCTCAAATAATGATTATTTATTACATATTTAAATATGAACTTCTCTAGTACATTTTTGTGGCTTTATTGTTGTAAACCATGTAAAGTTAATTCAACTAACGAAGTTTATAATGCTAGTACAGCTCAAAGTTGGCCAAATGTAATCAAATTTGGTATCAAAATTATCAGGAAAGTATCATGAAACGAATTATGATATCGTTTTTTCATTTTCACTTAAGACATACAGACTTGCAATTTTAAACTAGAGTGTCCTACAGGTTCACTCAGGCGGCATTAATAAGGGTCAGTTTTATGACGGTTGAAACCGACCCTAATTACCCACCCTGCTTGCCTCAACTTAACCTGAGATGGGCTATAGAGGAAGCTACATACCAAATTTCAAGTTTCTAGTTCATCTAAAAATTTCTTATGGAAATTGTTAGTATTTTTGAGCCTCCCAAACATCCCCCAGCCATCTCCCCTTTTCAGATCTCTGCATCTCAACTCATTCATTCTTATTTCATTATTTTCATTGTGTGTGTTCTACGTTTTGTGATAATATGTAAGAGAATGAAATCTAAGAAAACCATTAAATTAAATTAAATATATTCATAATTTCTAGTTGAAAATGGTGTCAAAAGTTTATTCTTGACAAGGTATTGAATAATTACAAGACAACTGTAAATCACATTATGAACAAACCAATAGATAATAAAGAGATGCATAAATGGTACAGTTTTCATTCAAATTAAATATACAAAATTTCAAGAAATAAGTTCTTAAAGTTAAAAATTATGAAATCAAATAGAACCAAAAATACATAATTTATGAAGTTTAATGGAAAAATATCAAAAATAATGTGTAGAATGTATATATATGTATGTGTAAAACCGAATCCAGTTTTGTAGGTTTTAGACGTAGCGTTTAGAAGAATAAGACCTCTACTTCAAATATAATTAATTAAGTGTAGACAACAACGCCATTTCTTTTTAGGTTGCAAGAGAACCTATTGCTCAAAGTTTAAATCAGAAGTCAGCTTTGTGTAAAGAGTTGTTTTCTAATTACACAAAGTAACAATGGATCAACATTAACATTAATTTCTATAATAAAATATGATTTATATGCCTATAATTACAATATTCTTTTAGTATTCCCGTTAACATTGTTTTATTGTAATGGTATGTAATTAATTTAATCATTGTATTATCTTTCAATAATAATAACGCGAGTAGACATTGTAAGTAACAGGGCTGGTGATAAAAAGAAATATTAGTCAAGAGAAAAGTGCCAGCCGTTGAGAAAAAACGAAAAACCTATGCAGGAAGCTGCTCGGCTTAGTTTGCCACATTACGGTAAAGTGATAAAGTGGTAGTGCGAGGGGGAAGGGGAAGTTGTGTGCCCTCCCTCGAAACTATCTCCTTCTCTCTCGCACAAGTACTCAAAATAGATCGCCGTTTAATAAATCCATCTATAGTTCGTGATTTCACCACGGAGCGCTGGCCTACTGCTACGAATAAGACTTGCTTCAATTCACTGCCGATAGGTGCCCTTGCTGTGCCGTCAATTTTCTCGGCTTCATTTACTACTATAGTCTTGGGAAGTCTACTAATGCTTATATAGTCAATGGTTATACTAACAACAAAAATCAAATGTTGGGGCAGAAACTAGCAGCCACCTAGCTCCTACATGAACTTTTAGCAAGTAAACAAATCTTCTCAAAGAACTGCAGCTAAGTGCTATCGATATTGAACTGATTTTAAAGATGTTTCTTTAAATAAACTTGTTGAACTTACCGTCCAATTTCACACGTCCAATGACGGCCGTTTCGGCTATTCAGCCATTTTCAAGTTAGGACCATTGTCCTTCGTCATTAATAAAAATAAAAACACATAGTACACATAGTAGTTGGACGTATGAAATTGGACTATTGGACGGTAAGTTCAACAAGTTTATTTAATAAACAATAGTCGGTATGGCGAGCATAAACAATGATGTTTCTTTCATTATAGACTGTGTTTAATCAAATGTGTTGATTAATGATATAACCATAAAAACACTAAAACCCTTTTTAATTTATTTGTTCCTTATCTAAGATTAAGAAAGCAACAAAAATATTAAGACTTTTAGAGACTATCATATTTTATTTTAGTAAAAAAAAAGAAAAGCTTAACAAAGCTGACAAACTTCTAGTTTTTATTTCAAAGAAAAATTAATACATTTAATTTATTTGGTTTATTACCAATTTTCTAGTATCTGGTATTTCCTCCTCTTGCTCGGATTACTTCTTGCAGCCTTCTCTTCATACTACTGATGACGTGTTGAATCTCTTCTTGCAGTGTTGCCTCCCTCTATTCTATCACTGCGGCTATAAGGGCTGCGAGAGTGGTTGCAGGGTTGTTTCTTCTCCTGATGCGTTTTTTACACTGTCACACAAGTGTTCAATAGGGTTGAGGTATGGACTCTAGGGTGGCCAATCGATTGAACTTATGCCGACCTCTTTAAGGTAACCACGTACAGCGGCTGCAGTATGTGGTCGAGCATTATCATGCATCAGTTTGAAATTTGGTCCCACAAACGGAGCTAACGGAACAACATGATCTTGTAGCATATCTTCCACGTATCTTTGTGCTGTAAGAGCCGATCTACGAAGGACCACGAGTTCTGTACAAGCGTCGTACTGTATACCACCTCAGAACATCACCGAGCCTCCACCAAAAGACACCCTGGGTGAGAAGCAGGCTTGTGCAAATCTTTCGTGACGCCTTCTCCATACACGTCCGCGCCCACCTGGTGAAGCTAGACTTACTCTCCTCTCATCTGAGAAGAGAACATTCTTCCAATCATCCACAGTCCAATGAATATGATTCTTGTGCAAATCTAAGCCTGAAAGCACGTTGACGTGCAGTGAGAAGAGGACCTGTAGCAGGCCGTCTACTGCTCAAATCCACTTCTACGAGACGTCTACGGATGGTACGGTTCAAAATATTTACATTGCGCACCTGCCTGATCAAACCTTGTAGCTGCATACTGGTAACCATCCTCCTGCGAAGTGCGCTTAGTGTTAGAAAACGATCATCATTTCTGTCAGTTACTCTTGGCCTGCTTTGAACTGGTCTTCTGTCATCTCGTCCAGTCTCTTGAAACCGCCTAACAGCTCTTCCAATTGTGGAACGGTGTACTCCGAAAATCCTAGCCACTTCACTTTGCGAATGCCCTTGTCGAACCAAAATTCTAGCTTTGACCGCCTCAGCAGTAGTTAAACGACGGTGTACATCCATAGTAATTTAAAAAAAGAATGAATTCAATTATTCTTACTAAATAAAAATGCACTGCATCACTCAAATCACTTCAGAATACTGAGAAATTACCTTTAGTCAAAACTCAAAAGAGGTCAGATAATAAACATTTTGCTATAGTATTAAGTGTATTTTTGCCTATTTAAAGCATTATTGTTAGTAAACAAGTCATTATCAGTCCTGAGTTTCATTCACAGAAAGTTTTGTTTGTGTTGCGAAACTTTTGTCCAGTAGTGTAGTTATTTATTTAGTATTAAAATAATTTTGGATGGAACAAGCATGCCTTTTGAAAACCTAGCCCTTCAGGGATCATTACTAAATTTTCTTTGTAAGTGATGTCACCAAATATAAAAAAATAAACAAATTAATTTTATTTCTTTTATTTTACTTCTTGTAGCCCAGTCAATTTAGCTTTAAAATTCATAACGAAAAACAAAAAATGGTATAGTTTTGCAAATTTGTTTAAAATGTCAGTTAAGACTTCTACTTTTTCATACTAAAAGTCCCCAACGTGAGACTTGAGCTTTCGCCGCCATCTTGGATTTTAAGTACAATTTTCTGGTTTTTCTAAATTATCTCATAAAGTATTAATATTTTACATACCATATGCAATTACAAAATCAAAGTACACAAAATTTACCACAAAAATTGTATCTACAGTTTTCTTGTAACTCCTACTGTTTCAGGGAAATATGTAACTTTTCTAATTTTTAGGTACAAGTTTTTAGTTTTTCTTAATCATCTCAAAAATGTTTAATATTTTATGTAACATATATAATTACAAAGTTGAAGTACACAAATTTTACTAAAAAAAGTGTATTTACTACTGTTTTGTAACTCCATCCGTTTTAGAGATATATTATGCACCTTAATATGATAATTAAAATTTTTGACCATCTTACCCTGTATGTGGGCTATTAACCCTCTATCTGGCAAAGAGTACCTGGGGTACTCTTTTAAAGTGACACCCCACTGGCAAAGAGTACCTGGGTATTTCAACAAGCATTTTTTAAATCAAAGTTTGCGAATCTAAAGTAATATTTAAATAAGTCATATTATATATCATTGTACAGAACATTCTAAAGATTAATTTGGTATATAGTTTTTTACATTGTTTATTAATTGAGTGAAGGCAACGCTGACCTCCTTATTGTTAACACAGCTATCGAAAAATCATTTTTCAACGTTAGTGTTGCCGTCTTCGGGGAAGATATTGACCTCTTAGTGTTGCTTGTGGGTTTAACACTGCCAGAAAAAACCATTCACTTCTTCAAACCAGGGAAACTTAAAGCAGGACCTAAAACTTTCTCATCTAAACAACAACTGCCCTTAGGATTTTGTGAAAGCATACTTTTTTACATGCATTCAGTAGATGTGACAGTACGTCAGCCATATATAACATAGGTGAAATGAAGTGTGTGAAAGTTTTAAAAATAAATAGACACATCCAGAATGTACCAGCTGTTTTTAATACGCCAAACTGTACTCATGAGGCTGTTGCTGAAGCAGGAAAGAGATTGTATAGCGCTCCTCAGAAACAGAACGACCTTAATGTCTACAGATATTATGTTTTCAGCGCTCCGCAAGGAAACTAAAACCCAATCCAGCATCATTACCACCCACTGAGGCTGCTGCTATGCAACACGCATACAGAGTATACTGTCAGGTGCAAACTTGGCTAGGGAATATCTTGCCACCTGAGTCGTGGGGGTGAACCAAAACGACCTTGTCCTTAGAACCAATACCGACACTGAAACCAATTGCCCCAGACCATATTTTGAAACTGATTTTTTGTTCATGTGTCACTGGATGTGGGTTGAAATGCGGGTGTAGAAAAGTAGGAGTAAAGTGCACTGTTGCTTGCGCCAACTGTCAAGGGGTTTGTTTCAGTGGAGTGACGGTAGAGGACGGCGACTATCTTGATTAATGTGACGTAGTAGACTCGTTGAAAATATGTTTTACTTTTTAAACATGTTATTACTATCAATAATGTTTTAAATAAACATGTCTGAAAACTTATTTTGTTTTACATTACATTTGTAAGTATTTTTGTTCTAAAGTTTAATAGCACTTACAACCAATAGGCCTAAGCACCCATCTTCTATATATCTAATTTCGTAAGCCCAAATTTGCAAATGAAATTGTGAGCGAACGGTAGGTCGTAGAAAGCTGGGAGAAGCCTCATTTTAGAGGACTGGGCATGAAGTTTTGGGGAAAAATATTAATTTTAGTTAATTGTGTCATGAAAATTTGTTACGGAATAAAATAATTACCATTTAAATAGCATGGGAATATGTAGGTGTAAATCAGGTGATTTTAGTGTTAAAAACAGGTGATTGTATACAATAATTCCCATTTAAATAGCATGGGAATATATAGGTGTAAATCGAGTGATTTTAGTGTTAAAAACAGGTGATTGTATATAAATTGGAAAATTCAGCTATCATAACAACACCTGAATGTGTAGTTTTGTGACGTGTTATGTTATTGTAGCTGTGTTTTTATTTCAAAGCTTAGACTATATGATTAAACACATTATAAAATTATTTCAACTGGACTTTTTTACTGTAATGAATAACGCTGGAAGACCACCTCGCAAAGGTAGGCCATCACGAAGAGGTAATACTCCTAGAAATGTAGAATATATATAGGGGCTATTGCCCCACAGCCACTAGTATACCATCTACATTAATTATGCTGATTAGTTCTACGAAACTTATTTTTATTTTAACTGTGCCAATATATTTATAATAGGTTTACGAAACGTTAACACTAAATATATAAAATGATAAAAAGAAAGGTTGACCAACCCTATATCTAAAATTGTTTGAAACCACAAATGGCATCAGAGGGTGAATTATAATTTTTAACTTATAACAGAAAAGTTTTTATATACTCTTTAATAGCCCACATACAGGGTAAAATGGTCAAAAATTTAAATTATCATAATTAAGGTGAATATATCTCTAAAACGGATGGAGTTACAAAACAGTAGTAAACACATTTTTTGTTGTAACATTTGTGTACTTCAACTTTGCAATTATATATGTTACGTAAAATATTAATCATTTTTGAGATAATTAAGAATAACTAAAAAATTTTATCTAAAAATTAGAAAAGTTACATATTTAATTACACATTTCTCGGAAACAGTTGGAGTTACAAGAAAACTGTAGATACAATTTTTGTAGTAAATTTTGTGTACTTTAATTTTGTAATTGCATGTGGTATGTAAAATATTAATACCTTATGAGATAATTTAGAAAAACCAGAAAATTGTACTTAAAATCCAAGATGGCGGCGAAAGCTCAAGTCTCACGTTAGGGGACTTTTAGTATGATAAAGTAGAAGCCTTAAAAGACATTTTAAGCAATTTGCAAAACTATACCATTTTTTGTTTTTTGATTACTTTAATTTGACTGGGCTATTGGAATTTTTTTATTTAATGCAAAAGTTGGCCAACAAAATCTATCCTTTTATTTAATTAATTAAATTATGAATTTTTGGAAACTCTTGAAATTTCTTAAATTTTGTTTCTTTTTGAATAAGTAATAATGTTTAAATAAACTATAGTGATAAATTTCATAATCAGTAAATGGTCATACCATTTCTAGGTTAAAACCATATTTTTCTTTGTTTACATATATTTATGTATATATTACAACGTACTATAGAGCACTCTATTTGCGAGCAAATTTTTCTGTAACACTTTTGCTCTATAATAGCTACCGTACCGAACTGAATAACGGCGTATTGCAAATGCATACAGATTAGTGTAAACTTTAATATATTTACGGAAATGATGATTGATTAGGACAGATTTTTAATTTTTGTATTATAGAAGAGACGATTTTCAAGTTATAAATGTAGACCAAAATTTGACATGGTAAAGCAATATTTCAATCATGTCAGATAGACCTAGTTAAAGTTAGACCTAATAAAGTTAGTAGAATTTAAATAGTATAGTTGCTTGAATTATGATATAGTAAGCCTTTTTCGTTGTTTGTGTTTGCTATTACCTAACCTAAAACAACTATTGGTTGTGAAGAACAATTACTTGGTTATAAATTTGCCAAGTTGATTGATGTGGTAATAAATATAAATGCTTTCAAGAAATTTGTGTTGGTTCAGTATAGGCTTAACCTAAAGTTGTGTTTTAGCCCAACACCAGCTGTTTTATGGATAATATGTAACAGATTGTAACATTTTAACCCACCTGCCAGGGGCCTTAGTCAGACCGGTTTTCTCAGGTCGTTTGCCCGGGGCACGGGCCACCATATGGCTGTAGGGGGGCCCGGAGGCCCTGACAAAAACACTAAGCCTGCATATAAGAAAAGAAAGCAGCTGATGTTATAACGTTAGTTTTTGCAACGTTAGACTAAAGTGGCGGCGAAGTTGAGATTTGAGGAATGCTGACCACAATGCTGGCAGGGCCTGTGACTCATCGCCCTTCTTATAATAAACACTTGTCAACAAAACATAGCGTAGTACAACTCCCTCTACCCCTGCTCCCTGAACTATCACTATCTGTTCTTTTCTTGTCTTATGCTTTGTTTTCCCACCCTCACCCATTTAGTTCTTCTTCTTCGTACCAGCACAGACAAGAGAATAAAAAAAGACGGTCCCTCAATTACAAAAGTGTAATGAGAATTTACCCAACAGCTACTAAAACCAAACTAAATTAGTTAAACACCTGACTCCCTCAATGCGATTGCTCGAATGCATCCGTTTATGCACAACAATTCGACCACGACCGACGGACCGGAAGTTATAAGGTAAACCACAAGATTGTTAGAACAATATTATTGCGAAAGGGGCCTGGCAAAGCAGTTTTGCCCAGGGCCCATCAAAACTAGCTACGGTCCTGCCAACTGCAAAGGTACGTTTACACTTATAGGGCCTACATATTGCCACGCGCAAACCTCCCTACTCTCTTAATTTATTCAATAAACACAACCTTTTGTTGTTAACTTTAACACTTTCCCTCATCAAATAACACCCAAGTGTTTTCAGGCCTTATTTGACGTTGTTCTGTTGTACTACCCCGTTAGAACAATTTGAGAGGTTTGGCGAGGGCAAGAAAAGGAAAACTTTTTGTTTCCTATTCTTAAGTTTTTAAAATTTAAATTAATTAGACCTTTTTCGTCTTTTGTGTAGTACACTAGCTCAATTCTAGACTCTTTTTCGGGATCGTTCCCTTTGGAGTTAAATTTGTAGTGATCCGTGAATAACTCACCTGCTGACTTAATTACACTAGAGCACTGAATGGTTTTAGGATTAATTTGATTGGATTTGTAAATTATATATTCAAAATTTTTCTATTGAAAACACAAAAACGATTTATTAATTAACATAAATCCATTAACTTTGAAACAACAAATTATTATTTTCAAAAACACAATGAAATTTATTAATCTTTAACTTATAATTACATATATTGAAAAGTAGCAAAGTGATTAATTAATTTATTAATTAAAATTTGTATATTAATGATTATATTATTTACATACGACGATTTGCCATTGTGAGTAATGAAATTTACTAAACGAGTTTACTTTATTCAATTTCCCCAGAATTTACTTGAATTTATTTATTATTTTGTAAAAAAGGGATTTATTTAAAATTATAAGTAACAATGATCGTTTGCCACTTACAGAACACAAGAAGTTCGACGCGTAATTCCTTCTGTTGATTTCCAGCGATTTAAAGTTGTTCTCCTTGGTCCCCAGAATGGTTTCTTCGACTTACAGTTGTCTTCTCCTAGACTTAATTAAAGTTGTCCTCTCCCAGTTGATTGTAGTATCTTTTGGCAAGATAGGCCGTTTATATGGATATTCTTCTCCCGAAATTATCACGACCCGACTTAGCTTTAGGCCGGAGCTAGAAACGTAACGCACACCGAACTGATCGCCCTTTGACTTTCTCTAAGTACCCTCGGAGCTTGGTCAGATGTCTACTCGTTGGCGTTCCGTGCTAAACTGATGTCAGAGGGGATGCAGGCTTCTATCCTCGACTTTTAACTTGTCAAACCAACATCTTCCTCTATGTAACAAGAAATCCTGATTTCTTGCTTTAGAAATATATTTTTTGGTCTTAATATATTTCCTGATTTATTTGATGAATTTTAGTGCCTTTATTTCCCATCGATTAGGCCTAATTTAATTATTATCTTCATTTATTGAATTACAATGTGCGGTCCGTTTTGTTTTGCGTAGTAGATCCGATGACGTCACTTCCCCCTCGGAGCTTGGGCCTTGCGTGCCTGTATGAGCTTGTCGATTGACAATTTTTGCATTGATTTCACTCAAACTCTATAACTTCTTTTTGCGTGGTCGGATTTTGGTTTTATTGACTTCTATGGATTGGTTGACGTTTTCTGGTTTCTCTGGAATTCGAATGGCGTTTCTACTCCTCTTCATTCTTGAGTTATAGACTTCGTTAGTTTTGCTTAAATTTTGAAATTTATTTCCTGTAAATTTGAAATTTTCCATTTTTTCTTGCTTGTATCTTCTTCGGTTGGTCTTGAAACGCGCTAATCTGGTGTTGGATTTTTGATAGCTTGTTTGGTTGTCTAGTTATTCATCTTGATGTTACTCTAATTGCCTTCGTTTGGTTTTCGGCGTTTCATTCCCCCCCTTTAAAGCTCTTTTCATATCTCACTTGGCATTACAATTTATTACACATACATACACCCTATTTTTCCAATATTTCCCTTTTATTAATCTCCCTTGTATTTATTATGAATTAATAAAAATTTTTATTAATTTATTTTATTTTTACAAAACTATTTATTTATTTATATTGAACTTCGGCTTGATTATGCCCTATTATTGACTCTATTAAATGCTATTTTTTATGATTTAATTATATTTGAACTTTATGAGTTATTGGCCTTTTTATGCCCAAGAATGACTTTACACTTTATTTTTTAGCTATTAAATTTTATAACTTTATATTTTTTATTACTTTATTTTCTTAACCCTTTTTAACTCTACAAATGACTCTACTTTGTTTTTGGATTTTATTTAAATTCTGCAAAATCGATTTGTTTACGCTTACATTTTTGTCTATAACTTTTTAACAAATTATCATAACAAAATTATTTTTATTACTCCTTGCTTATTTAACTCTCTTTTTAACATAAATCTAATAATAACAACTTTTTTTTATAAAATTACAAACCCCTATCTTTCAATGTTATTTCATTTCTACCAAATTTAGACAAGACTGGACAAGTCAATTCCTGTCAGATCCTGCAAGGTTTTTGTTCGACTTTGTCGCTAAAGCCTACGTCATAGTCTGCACGTATTTAACTAACACAATTTTAGTTAATTCTTCAAAACTATTACTAAATACTATTTTCACATTGGAAACTACTTTTTTATCTTAATTTTGGGCTTTTCTGACACCCTTTGGCTTTAATCCTTTGTTATATTGACTTTGAATTTATTTTAATTAATGTAATTAATTAACCCCAATTGAATCGGTCAATTGGCCGTTTCAATATGTATGAGAACTTGTATGAGATACTTGTTGATTTAACAAATCCAGAAACACTTGCTCATTCAAAAGCTTACACTTTTTTGTGTGAACTTCAACATTTCCTCATACATTTTGAGTGAACAAAATTTTTTTTAACATTGACTAGTGTGAAGTGATTATTGAAGCTTTTCCCAACCAGCTGATTTATAACAATACTTTTTGTAGGTTAGGTTTCATTGTGTTGTGTACAAATATGTTAATATTTCATTTTAATCTTTTCAACTTAAAGTTACTATGTCTAATTGGAGCCGGGAAACAACACTGCAACTAATTGAGAAAAATAGGACTTCTAATACATGGGATGTTAAATCCAATATTAAAATCAATTTGTGTGCAAGTGTAAATGCTCTAATGTGATTCAACAAGTATAGTGAATTGAGTACTTAAACTTCACACTTGTTTCTGAAACAAGTATCTCACTCAAGTTCTCATACACATGTGTACCAGTGTACACTTACCTTAAGACAAAAATATCAAAAGTAAAGGATCCTGGCAAAATTTGAAAAGAACAGTGAAAAATAAGATTCATAAAGCCTAGAAGTAACCTCAAAATTCGTTTTAGACAAAAACGTTTCAAAGAAAATTAAGTATCTTTGGGAGTTTTAGAATATTAAATAAATAACAGTAAATACTTATATTGTAACTAATTAAAGCTAAATAACACTAAACTCACCTTTTTAAAAACAAATAAATATTAGACAACCAAAATTAACTTATAACCTAAAGTGTAGTAAGAACATTTTCACTGTTCTCATTGTGTAAATTCATTTATGTTTAGTATAAGTAGCCATGGAAATTCATTTAAAAGCATTGAATTTATTAAGTAAACTAAAGTGTTAGCAATTTGCAGAGTTGGGAAAGTTAGTATAATAAAGTAACTGATAGAAGTTAGAGTTAGTCGATCAAAAAAATAACTGAGTAGAGTTATAAGTTAGCCAGGAAAAATCCTAACTGAATAAAGTTAGAAGTTAGTCAGCAAAAAAGTAACTGATTAAAGTTAGAAGTTAGTCTCCAAAAAAAGTAACTAAATAAAGTTATAAGTTAGTCGGTTTTTTATTTACTTCAACTAGAAAAAGTAAACAAAATTACATATTGTTATGTTATTTTAAATATTTCCCAGGTATTGTTTAGAATGTTTGTGTCAGGTAAAACATTTGTTTTTATTTGCAAATAAAAAAAAGTAGAAAAATCTACAAAATGTGCAAAGTACAGTAACATATAAATTATTTTTTAGACCAAACAACGGTAACTAGAAATTGCAAAACATTCATTTATAGGCCTATAGGCTAGTAGTAAATAACATGTAGACTACTATAAGAAAATAATAACCTATTTACTCCCAAACAAACACTTATAATTTATAAAAGATATAATATTTATAATTTATATAAATTTAAAAGGGCCTAGATACAATTTTAAACTAAGAAAATATAATAGGTAGGCTAGGCCTTTATGTAGATTTTTTTATAATTTATTTCTACTCATATCCCATTAATATATATATATTATTAGAAATTATTATAATATATAATAATAAATATATAAGAAACCATGACTTTAAAAAATATTTTATAAGATCAGAGATCTCTATAAATTGGTTTGAACACTTTTCAAACCCTCTACGTCCTAAAAAAAAGTCAACACTAAATAGTTTGACATTTATTTACGTGTTCTATTTCTATAACAGTAAAGTTACCTACCGCCATAAAGTTGTAAGTATTAACTACAGTATTTATTTAAAAGTATTAAATTGCGCCTTTAAATTGGAAGCCGATGTAACAGATGCTTTAACTTGCTTGTTCTTCGGCAAAAATAAAAGACACTTGAACGTAACATTGTTACTGTTGCTGTCCCGGTTAATTTGAGTAAACAGTTTACTCAAATTTGGCCACAAAACTTTCATTTTAACAAATGAAACTATAGGCCTACTACTAAACAATCTATAACTATCTAAACTTTAAACTATATAAACGAAATTTCAATTAAACTATAAACAACACGCCAGCAATACAAACAGTTCTACAAAACAGTAAACACTTTCCACACTACTTGGGCAATTAATTGTACAAGATTGAAAGTACAAAAAGTAAGTTAGTACCACGGCGACAACCGGTCTACTGATTGTGCATCTCAACCCCTCTCAAAAACCAAAGTACACATAGCTGATGCGCCGAGTGATCTAAAAGTAAAAAGAGAAAGTGTGCTCGTGATTGTTTGTGACAAAGTCAACAACCCCGCCCCTCACCTCAACATTCTAGTCTAGTCCCTTGTCCTTTCTTTTCCAGCCCCTCACACAACCTTGAGTTATCGCTATTCCGAGAAATCATAACGGGCCAACTTCGACTAAACAAACCCATTGTTCGAGTTTCTGATGTTTGTTGACCGAAATGGTCCTTTTCAAAATATTCCTTTGCTTATAAATCTAACTCGTTAGAATTTCTATTCGTTACTCATTTTTCTAACTAGTTACAGTTAGAAGTTAATGCTAAAAAAAACTAACGAGTAGAGTTATAAGTTAGTCAAAAAACTAACTAGTTACTCTATTCGTTAGTTTTTCTATTCGTTAGTCCCAACTCTGGCAATTTGAAAGAATGTTTTAACATAACCCAAAAATGTGTTGTGTTTCAGTTTTCGAAAGTAGTAGTGTCATTTTGTGCTCAATAGATGTTGACAAAAAAAAGGAGAGGACAGGACTAAATTCAATCCAGCGTTGACGAAAGTGTACGTTTATATAAAGTACAAAAGTGGATATTTTCGTATCAAGAACGATCTAAACTATTTTAATGTTGAATATATCTGTTGTAAAAGCAAAATATACCAAGTTAAGGACAATAAAAGTGTATTTTATAAAATTATGGTCTATGTGCCAAGAGGGTGTGCCAGTGTTAAACAGAGTAGCACAAACGAAATTGTAAATGTCAATTTTCTCTTGTAGCCCGGGAGGCTATGAAAAAATCCAAGAGTATATTTACTTCTCATCTAGTCTTTGTCTTGTGCAGACGTGAATCTAAACTTCTTAAATATTTTCAAGTGTTTAAACCAAAGTGAACATATTGTTCAGGCTCTCTCAACATCCAAAACCTCCTGTCTCATAGTCTGTGCGGGAATGCTCATAACAACTCTCATCAGTTCACCTATTGATTTAATTTTCTCTAAACAATGGTGGCACTTACCTTTCTTTAAATCATCTTGAGTTTTCCATGCTATGTACATGTTGAGATCCTTATGTTTAAGATCCTTACGCTTTTGACTCATAATAGCATACTTTTTATTTAACGTAGTATTGAATGCATCTATACAAGAATTGACAGCTGCTAAAGTTATTCGCCCTCGCATATAACTGAAAACATACGGAGAACGCCATTTTATAATTTACAAAAGTAGGTTGGTCTTCACCATTTTCCTGTACCTCCCAAATCAACATTTTGATTTAAATGTTAGTAAAATGGTTTTATGGTCTAAAGACAAAATTTACTAACTGCTGTAGGTAACATTTTGACACAAACACCTGTGGCGATAATTACTGAATAATCAAATCAATTGTTCCTCACTGTTTTGTTAGCTAACCTTTATTCATGTTTGGTATTTTCGCCTCTGGAACTGATATTTTAATAACAAGTAACTACTAAGTTACATACGTTTACAGTTGTCATTCCTTGATGACCGTGAACACATTCCAAAAGCGTCTCTAAGACAACAGATATCAACCTTTATCTAATGAACAAAGGTTGAAGAGCACTGTGGTGACAAATTCACAATGATTGAATGAAGTCCCGAATCACAAATAGAAGGAACAAAAAACAATAGCAGAACAATTTAATGAAAATTTATGTTTATTGTACTACCCTAATGCACATTTCAATGACATAGTCATCATCCTCTATGTAGTAAGAAAACTATGAAGGTTCAACAAAAATACTTTACTGTGTACCAACGCAGCGTTGAATGAGTGCACAAATAAATAGAACCTCATCGAACTTTCAAACTCGTGTGATGGGTTATGTACATAAAAAACTCAATTTTAAGGATAATGTGTGTGTTTTATGTTAAATTGCAACTATATGACGTGCATTATGCAAATTAATGTGTTAATTATTTATTTGAATTTGTGACGGATTCGATAATGCCTGACAAATAGGCGAAACGGTCGTCATCTGAGAAAAGAGATATACATAGGACTGCGAGCAGCAACGAATTACAGGTATTTATAAAAATACTTTACTCTAACAAAACAAAATCATTCATCATCCTTTCATCCTATAATATTTTACATGCGTACCTATATCAAAATTTTTAAAATAAGCATGGAAATTGTTGTTTAACAAGTTCACTGCTACACAAATTTCGTATTTCCTATGCTAGGAGCTGACCTTTCGTTTTTTATATTTATAGCCTAAATGAGTAGAAGTTACTTTTTTTTTTTATTTTTGAACCTTTCTACGTAATAATCACTAATATTTTAAAGGGGACGCACATGTGCGCCCATGGCACAGAAGCTTAAAATTGACATGCGAAAGACGCAATGCTCTGTGTATTGAAAATTCTCCCAATACGGAGGTTGGCGTGCAAGGTATTTTTTTTTTTTTGGTTTAACGTCCTGCTGTTTTGCACTTAAGGCTAATGAAGACGGGACCTACAGTTTTACATGGAATCCGAACCACAGCCAATGATGTCTGTTAAGAAAACATTTAGAAAATTATTCGGGGTCAATGGGAATTGAACCCGGAACTTTTCCATTGATGGTTGCCATGACGATTGATAAAGCTGTGACGCCTTAACAACCACGGCCATCGTGGCTGCCCAGCAAAGTATGCAATTCATTGTGTATTGAAAATATTCCCAAAACGCGGGTTTGCATGCGAAGCACACAATGCACTGTGTATTGAAAATACTCTTGTATTATAATGTATATAAATAATTTTTTTTACATAGGCCTACAGTTGTATAATCCTTTTAATTGTTCACATTTTATAACATCCTCAACTTTCTACAAAGTACAATTATCAAATCAGAATAAGACCATAAGTCAATTTTAGTTAAAGAGAGCATTTCTTTTCAATTTAATTTACATTTTATAGGCAGCTTAATATTAATAAGTATTTGACATAAGAGACATAGATTAGAAAGGTACGATGTAAAGCCCAAAGTGCATGTATAAACTTCACCTAGTTTAAAATAGACAATCTGAAATGTAACCAGATAATATTAATCAATCCGTATACAGATTGGGTTGAGAAGTGTTAAACATATAGTGTATCATCTATGACAAATCCGCTTTTAAAACCCTGTTCACTCTCATGCTAGGCTGGAGGTAGTTAGTCACATTATGTTGTTGTCTTAAAGTTTTTCACCATTATCATGTTATCATGTTAATGTTATCATGTTGTAATACATATAAAATGATCAAATGAGAACCGACAACGAAATTACTGAAGGATTCATCAATGGATTAATGTAATTAATCTAGATAAAGGACTTAAACGATTGCGCCATCGTGGAGACAATGGGGTTTGCACATCACCACCTTTAAATCATTTCATCTCATCATCCAACAACGCACAAAGATCTTCTAGTGTTTAAATCAATTGGTTTGTAATAGAAACAGAGTTTTTGATAAGTAATCCAAATCCATGGTATGTAAAAAGCACACTTTAATTTTATTCAACTTAACATCCCCTCTTTCAATATTTTATAATATTTATCATTTCATTTTATGTAGGCCTATACAAGTTCTTATTTAATATGTTTTCCATTTAAAATTAATATAAATAAATTTTGAAGGTTAATTTCAATCAGATTGCGTCATTTACCTTGAACCAATCCTCTCGAATGTTTGCTTAGGTCGACCTATCCACAACCCCAAGATATCATAAAAAATAAGATAAAGTAGTAAAGATTAAATTCCATTATTTTATTTTTTGCAATGCTTAACGTTACAATTTACCGAGTTAAATATCCCCGCCAGCAAGTTAGGTAGGCCTAGATAAAGTCTGTTGTTTTTAAATAGTATTTCTTTAAATGGTGTATTTATGATGTGAATCTAATTAATCTGTCTGTGATTTTTCATGGGGCTTACTATATTCTTAAATAAAGCGCTCATATACTATATGTAATTTTAAAAATCAATTGATAAATTTTAAAATGATGGCCATTAATATTTCTGAGTAACTTCTCTTTTATATGTCTTTAGCAGCTATAATGACTATAATTGTGAAATATCACAATAAATGGTAACTGATTTAAGTCACTTCAAATCTACCTTTGATATGAAAAGCCACACGTTGGCGTGCCAGATGAAATATAACAATAAACAGTTTGACAATTAATAAAGAAATAACTTCAACTCAGATTACAAATGTAAAAGGTTAACTTTACTTATTTCTGTTTTTTAAATATACAATTTTTTTTTTTTAACAGTTAAACGTAAATTATTGATTCATACATTTTTCATAAGAATGAAGTATCAAAGTCTTTATGCAAATATATAAGAAAGTTTCATATAATAAAGTTTATAGCACAATCGGCGAGACACAAGATTCTTAAACTCGGGAGGTTGGTGCCGACTCTTCCCAAATAACAGTTGAAACAAGACATAAAATTAAATGAAAATATGATAAATTGAAACGTTACTATATATACAAATGCAAAAGAAAAGTTAAAATGGTGAGTACAATTTGTTTATCTGTGTTCGTGTAGGTGTATGTATGAAAGTGTAACATAGGAATCGTAAAGTTCAGGTTATGCACAGTTCAGAATTAAATATATTTATCGTTTATAGTTTTCCACAGTCACTGAATAATGGGTAATAAGGTGATCAGCCTTTTACTGTAACAAGTTCGAATGATTCTGGGAGTAGGTTAGATCGTAATACGTGAAAAGATATAATTATTAATGGAATAATCTCACCATAGTTCAGACGTCTTCTTTTATATAAAATCGAGTAGTTAAGATAAAAAAATGGTACTGTATTGAATTGTAGTTATTAAAATTGACGTAGCACAAGTTCTGGATGTATTAATCTTGGATTTTGATCTTGAATTCTTCTTAAATCGCCAGCTAAGAGAAACACAACTGGCCTCTTCAGAATCTAACTCAACAATCAATCCTTAGGGGTTCTCACAAGGTCTTCAGGAAATCGTTTGTAATGCCTTCTTCATTTTGATGTCTTCTTGGGATGGGGATTTGTGAATGTACATAGATGGAGTGAGCTATTAAAGTGTTATTTATGGTGTATGTTTAGATTTTTAAGAACTTAATGTGTTTTGGAGAAGTGAAAATATTATAACACAATATAAAGATGTGATAAAATGAAATTAGTTTAATAAATTAAATAAAACACTCAAATAACTCCTTATTTACAATGAACATTTTCTTTCTAAACTTTATATTAAACGGTTGTACTACTACGGATTGAATTTCATTGTAAAATCGTACGGCCAATCACAGCGCAGTATGTAGTTAGTGGGAGGAGCTTTGTGTATCCGCCCTTCTCTGTATGATGGAAAAACTCGGTCATGGCTCGGGTTTTAAACTGCTATTAACTTAACGGGTTTATTTTATATTGTCAACAAAGACTTTTCAGATGTAGAAATAAATGTTGGTCCCTTCCATAGGCCTAATCTAATTTTCTATTTAAATGGTAGTTTGCTCGCAATTTAATTTATTCTGTCGTCTTCCATTTGTTTATTAATCATCTCGGCATGTTGGATTCTCAATTTCAAGTTCAGATTTTCGTCGAATGGTTTTATATTTGGTCGATATTTCAATTTACGTGGATAGATAGATTAATTTTGAAGCTTTTTGATATAGGAATTATAGGTCGAAAATGTCGGGAAGTATTTTTAAATAGCTGTAGTAGTGTCGAAAGTCGTGGTTGATTCTTTTCTAGGCGTTTTCATTAGCGTTGTGAATATTTTCCGCTAGGCGCCGCGCATGTCGTCATTTGTAGAATGAATCGCATTCTTTAGGTCTTCTCTCTCTCTCTCTTTATCACTTCATAAGTATTTACATTACATTTCTATTATTCATAATTGGTTGAATATTTTGAATTGTTACAATTGTCATCTTAAACATTTTTACATTGTCACTTAACTGAAAACAATGAAGCTTTAGGTAATTTAATATGATTGAAGAAAATTTTGGTTAGCTTTTGTAAGATATTCATTTTACATTACGGTTTTTCTTTTTATAAAGTATTCTGATTAAAATTTTTGTTAACCAGGGTTATTAATAAACTGGTTTAACACAGTATATTTACGATATCTGTAAATAATTTTGCATTATTAATATACAATTACCAACAAAAATATTTTAATTCAAAATTAATTTTGTGAAATCAACTAGTAGTGTACAAAGTGTGTTTAATGAACAATAAACAATATATACTTACTTTGGTACATTGTTGAGTTCTGAAGATGTTAAATAAGGGATATTAATTTTAGCTGTATTATTAGAATTTGCTACTGGTACAGAGTTTACACAAACTTGAGGAGTTGCTAAAAAGGATGACCAGTTAGATGGACAAGGTGAAACATAATTTTCTACCGCTTGCAGTGTATTTTTTGTTGCACCAATCTACAAATATTTACAAAACAGTTGTCAATTCATTTTAAAAATCAAAGAAAAACACACAACATATTCTATCACATAACTTATCGCCAAAGAACTTTAAACACGAGACAAACACTTGTAAATCAATGGTGTTCCAGAGTTAATTATAAACTACCTACATTTTATTATTAAAAAATACTGACATTGACTTGTGAGAATATTATATCGCCGCTTAAGAAAAAATACCACCTAACTTATATTTTTAGTGAAATTGAGTTATTGATATCAGCGCATTCAACTAGCGGACGTAGTTTGGCTGAAAAAAATCAGATAGCAGAACAATCAGATGGCTGAAAAGAAACAGCACATTTACACAAAGCAGAATGCTTAGAATCAACAACGCCTCACTACAATTATTTACAAGCTAATACCGCCTATCTAAAATTCATTAAGAACCAATACCGCCTATCTACAACTCATTAAGAAACAACACCGCCTAACTACAACTATTT
>JAGFPH010001857.1:42943-66666 GCA_018207615.1 Philaenus spumarius
TTTTGTTTTTCTTCATTTTTTATTCTTAGTTCTTTTGTGTTATATTTTTGTTGTTTTGTTGCCCCTTACAGGTGTTATATACCTCGGGGATTTATTGCTTCTCATTTGAAACTAATTAGAATCTATTATATTTTGAAAAGTAAAGTATGTATACTTATTTTTGTTTGATGGAATATGTATTGTGTTTAGTTTATATATTTTTTATACTGTTGATTTTGTAAAGAAGCGATGAATAAAACTTACTTACTTATTTTAGATGTTTAAAAAACAACCTTAACAATTTTTAATATAGGCCTAAACAAACTTGATGTCGATTTTTAGGTGGCGTGAAAAATGTAATCTCAAACAAGTCAAAGTATCTGTTAATTTTTTCTCATACAAATTGTATCAGGAAAAAACGGTGCTCATACAAAATATATGAGAAGGTGTATCGTGATTTGTCAGTTTGACTTGAATCTCATACAAGTCCTCATATTTGTGTACCAATGTAAACATACTGCCACGCACCAGCCACTCTCTACTTTTCCGTTTTCGGAATCACAGGGTTTGGCCCCACGTTCGGACGCCACTTGCCCTGGTCACCACCCACTCTCTTTACCAGACTTATTTGCCCCTCTTCCTTACCTTTTAGTTAATTTTATTTGAAATTCGGTCAACTTGTACCTGCCCGTATGACCCTTTTTGAGTGGTTGATGCGATGGCAAGAATTGGAAATTGTTTTCTTTAATTTCCAGTTCTTATTTTAAAATTTGTAGAAAACTTTTGTTTTGTTTTCTCTTTAGTACACTAGCTCTTTTTCTAACTCCGATCTCGAGGTCGTCCCCGGTGGAGATATACTTGTTATGATCAGAAAACACTTTTGCCTTACCTGAATCCCTTATAATTAGAGCACTGAGTGATTTATGGTATTGTACTAATTTTATAAATGATTTTAGCAACTCTTTCAAGAAATAAACAATTTATTGAACAAAATTATTATATCAAATTTACGCTACTGCGTTTTCAACACAAAATACAATGGATAAATTGAATATATATTTATAATTAAATTTTCGTCGATATTTACCACTGTGAGATGTGAGTTAATTGTTATTAAAATGATTTTACTTTCGTTATACTTTCCCCTGAATTTACTTTATTTATTTATTAATTTAATTTATTGATTTTTGAATTTATTAAAATTTTCTTAGATTCGAAAACAACTTGATAATCTGTTACTTACAACAAACAAGATGTTCTGTCTTCGGTTCCCAATCCTGGCGGTGTTGGTCCTCCGGAATCCTCTTAGGTCCAGTTAAGTCCCAATGGCAGTACGGTTTTCGGCCCGTTACTTTTGACCGGAGTTTAGCTAGATAGGTCCTCGCCTCGATTTTCTTCAAGATTTACTCTCTCTGACTTATGCTGATGACGCCCAATGTCCGCTATTCTTGCGAGTGTTCCACTGCGATCGTTCCCTCAGCTAGTCTCTTGGAAAGCCCTTCTAGGATCTCTGAAGTACGTGGTGACGGTCTGGTATCTAAAACTGAACTAACTCGACAAGCCTACCGACTTTAGGCTCTCGCCCTTCCCCTAATCGGCAGATTTGTCTCGTTACTGTTTACTTTTGCTCGGCGTGTTCATTCCTGAAATCAATGCAATTTTGCTTTGAAAATTTCAAACTGCCGTAACTTTTTTGTCCTTGGCCCAATTTTGGTTTTGTTGGTCTCATCTTGTACATGACGACCTTCTGCTCACGTAGCCCTTTGATTTGAAGTTGTACGCCCTTTTTTCGCCGTGTTATTTGCTCCGCAAGTTTTCGTTGAATTTTGAAATTTAATTCTGTGAATTTTATCAAATTTGGAATTTTCTTCTTCCTATCCTCTTAGTTTGGTTCCCAAACGAACGAATATGTTTTTGGATTTCTTCTATCTTGTTTGGTTCTCCCGCTATGGTTGATTTTCGGAAGCCTAATTTTGCGCTGCCGATTTTTGTGTTTTATTCCCCCCCGATTTTACCTTTCTCACATCTCAAGTGATATTACAATGCATTTAACTATTTTCTAACCTATTCTGCTATTTATTACAGACTATTCTATTTTTTTTCTCCCTTTTGTTTAACTTTAAAGTTATTTATTTTTATTATTTAATTACGTTAATTTTACTTTTTGTTAGTATGTCGATTTTTCCCCCCTTTTCAATTTTTGAATTTAACTTTATTTTTGAAGTTATAGGCCTTTTTATGCAAATTAATGACTTTAAATCCCTTTTTTGTTACTAAGTTAATTTTATTTTGAAATGAATTTGGGCTATTCTTTTATAGGCCTTATTAGGTCTCTATTAGGCCTAATTAGTTTTTTGAATTTATTCGACACAAACAATTTTTCATTTTTTGGTCTTACTTTTTGTGCTATAACTCCTAAATTAATTACTCTATTAAAAACTTTTTATACTGTTTTATTCGTCCTTTTCCCCTCTTTTTAATTAACTAAAATAATATACAACATTTATAATTATCAAAATTTAACATGGTTTTAGATCTGCCTAGCAACAAGTAGAATCTGACAAACTCTTGCCGTTCTCGACAGGAATTCTCTTGTCCCATCTTGTCGATTGAACTTAGCACAATTCATATCGCCTCTGTCTGTTATTATTCTGATTGACAAAAAGTTTAACTAATTTCTTTAATAACTCTGAAACTATTCATATATCATCAAAAACTTATTCTTTCTTTTATTTACGCTTTAATTTTCTAATTCTTATGCTGTCTTTAAAATTTAAATTCGTTAACTTTTAATGTTTTGTGGTTCTAATTAGCAAGTCTAATTAGCGCCTTGCGACTGGCTAATTTCCGTCGCAATACCTTAACAAATAATTCACAAGCAGAAGTAGAAATAGCAGTAGGCCTAAAAGCATCTTAAATGAAAATTGTTCTAATCAAAATGAAACACAGAATTTAAACAATAGAAAAAACACTAGTCCGTTAGAGGAACACAACCCAAAAAATAAATTCAGAAATTTTGAACAACCCAAATCAAGTGAAACAAACTTTATATTGCCTAACCAAAGAAGGTACAGCCATTTACACAATGGCTCTTTTGAGATCAAAGCAAAATCTAAAACCAGAGAAATATTTAATCCCTTCATTAGGCTTATAGGAAACATTATACAAAAATATGAAAATGATGTGGAAAGAATAATTCAAAAAGGTAGAAATTTCAATTATATATTTTTTGTAATACCGTACAGGCCAGGGAGCAAATAATTTACTTACGCCAGCTCTAGCTGAAAAGTACAATCTGTTTATCCCAACTAATGAATATCAAACAGTAGGAGTATAGTAGTTTATATAGAATCTGAAGTAGACTTAACAGAAATATTAAATGAGGCCGAAAGTCCTATTCCAATAATAAGTGAAGTTAGAATTTAAAAAAAGGCCAAAATGGCTTTTTTGTTAATTTCTAATTTTTTTTTTAAACTAATTTTGTTAAACTAATCTTTGAAGGAAATGAACTCCCTGAATAAATAAAACTTAACTATGTCATTATTCAGGTTAATAGATATATACTACCGGTAAGACAGTGCTTTCAATATTTCTCTTTTGGACACGAGGGTAACTCCCCATGTAAAAACGAGAAGCTTTGCATTTAAACTGCGGTGACAAATTGCATGTGGAAGAAGGTTCCTTTTATGAAAAATCTTCAAAATGAGAACATTGTAGGGGTCAACATAGATCGAATAACAAAGAATGTCCAGAATACGTACGACAAAAAAAAAAAAAAAACCTAGAATGAGTTGTTTAGTGAAGACTATTTCACAGGAGCTACGTTAAACCCAATCACTTATGTCCCGAAAAAAACACATAACGTACAAAAATAACTACGCAGAAATAACAAATTATATTGATACAGCTAATCGGTCAGCTTTTCCTAAACCACCAGAAACATTAAGTAAGACTAGACAACAAACACAAAATTCAATATTCTCAAACAGCTACACCTCTGAAAATAGGTATCAACATTTAATGACACAAAATTCGGAGGAAGGAATCTGAAAAACAATAACAAATTATAATCCAGACTTAAGAAATCCAAACGAAAGAGACCTGTATGGAAGGAGGAGTATTTATCCTGCGTCTAGAAGACACATGACACAAAATAAGATGATACTTATACCAAGCTGCTCAAACAAAATACCAACAGAAACGAAAACACAAAAAACAGGCAGAGACAATTATTAAAGCAATTAAATGAATCCATTACTAGGATTCATTAGTAGGATCTAACACTAATATAGACAAAACAAATTTAAAATCTAGTAGAAGATATCCAAATTGCAATTATAAAAACCGTTAAAGAAGAACAAGCTAATCAGAATGTATCAAAGCTTACTTGTATTGGTAATGGACCAATACACATAAAACATAATTATGTATTCTCCACTTTGTTAGGAAAACAAAGTAAAAAATAATAAAATGTTTTTATAGGGAAAATGACTGACCAAAATAAAATTATTAACAATTTAAAATTAATGCATTGGAATGCTCAATCAATCAAACCAAAATGGGGAGAAGTGCAGCATTTTCTTTAATAACAAAAAATACATATAGCTGCAATACAGGAGACATGGCTTATGGACAGGCCTGTTGAAAATATAAGAAATTCAAACTATAGGGGGCAGAGTGGGGTACAATGAAACAAAATTTAGTTGAAATTAACATGAGTTTTTCCTTAAATTTTACCAAATACAATTAAATTTGTTTTTTAAACTAAAATGTTATCCAGATTTAAACTATTCAACTTCCTGATTTAAAATTTGACCTGTGTTTCATTGTACCCCATGAATCATACATATGACAGGGAACAATGAAACAAACAAATAGAATCAAACAATTTTTATTTTTACTATAGCTATTATCAAATAATTATTACAATGTATAGTTTTCAGATTAACAACAATGCTAGAGTTCCAATGTATGCTATGAATACTGTTATGTTATATATATAAAGGTGTCCAAAAAGTCCCCCTCCCTTAACTTTAGAAGAAGTAGAAATAAATAAATGAGCTGGGAGGTATCTCTATATGACAGGGAGGAGATGAATTTCGGTGTAACTGACCATTTCACCCCTTACCTAATGGGAGGTTGAAAGGATAATTCAAAAAATTTAAATACAAACCCTAATCAAGTGATACTTCATTTTAAAGGGCTTGGTAATGAAGAAGAATGGCACAAATTAGAGGTCTCTATCTTAACTTAGCAACTTAAAATTTCTTAAATTAGCAACTTTGTTTTCAACTTTGACTGGCCGCCATTTCGATCATTTAATGGTTCTGAATAACTTTTCTTAAATTTAGCTTCTCCCAATATAAATGGCTAAAATCCTAACTTGGATCAAATACTAATTAAAAATGAAAATGGCTAGTATATTTTCAAAACATTCCTACTTATGCATTATAAAATGAAGCAATTGTATTACCTACTATGCATGATGACATCACAGCTTGTTTTCAATTCTTAAAGCTATGCACATATTGCGCTTGCGCATAAATAAATATTGAGCTTGACTTAGAGAAGATACTTTGATGGAATAAAACTTGAACACAGAATCTCACAACTAATACATTAACTACAGTAATTAAATTATAACTATTGCATTTTAGTTATAGTCTGATTATTTTAGTTCATGAGTCACTGAAGATGGCTACTTTGTAGTTGAAACATGATTGAGTTAATAAATGTATTAGTTGTGAGTTTCTGAGTTCAAGTTTTATTTTATCAACGTATTGCGTATGTTTTATGTATTTTATACCTTATTTAAAAAAAAAAAAAACATCTAGCAAAACATCTTTGTATAGGCTAGTTTTAGTTAATAAATGCATTAAACAAATAATTTAATTATATTACTATGCATGGCATCATACATGTCATGGCCAGTTTCCAATTTATAAAGATATTTGCTACACATATCACGTATTTAATTTTTATATATCATAAATTGTTTCAAACAATATCTTACCAAAAAAAGTTAATAAAACTATTAAAGTGAAAAAAAAGAAGAAAATATCAAAGCTCAAACATGAAAGTTTGGATTTAAAATTCAACATTCAATTAGTTATATTGTTCATAGGTTGCCAGCTTTACTTTCCTCCTAAAGGAAAGGTATGATATCAGCAGGGAGGCCTATTGTAAACTTACGCCATCACATTTGATATACCAAATATGTATAGTCATATTATTTTTGTAGTTAGCGGAAATTAACAAGTATGCTAGTTTAATTTGAACTAGTTTTGAAGTATTTGCTAGTTTTTATTATGTCTGGGGGCATAGAGTCACAGTACTCCGAACCCCGCTTTTTCAAAAATCCGTCTATTCCGAACAGAGTTTAGAAAAATTCAGATTTTTAAACATAAAAACAGGAGAAATTAAAAAGACGTTCGTGAAAAAACGTACATTTATTGTTATACAAATAAGTTAAATAGAGACATACATAGAGCCTAAGCTTGATGAAAACGCCTGAAACCAAATTGGAATGAAAGCTGGTTTTGTTTCCTTCAGAAGGAAGGAAGGAAGGATTAGATACAACAGCTGGGCACTACTAGTGTTGTTGTCACCTGCCAGTTGTGTTCATCCGTTTTCGTTATCTCAAAATGTTTTTATTTTTTTCTATCATTTTTCAAGACGATGCGGTTCTAACGGACAGACAGCGGTATGACAAAATGGTTAGTTCGAACATCCTATCCCTTCCCTTCCGTTTTTAGAAGAAACAGAATCGTAACGCAACGGAAGGGAAAAAAACGGATGTTGTAAACCTACACTAAGGCGAGATCAGGAGCATTTGCCGTGTCTACGTGTGATATGAGTCAATCAATGTTGTGTAGAACTGAATCTAGCAGATGTTCCAGCACTTAATTTACGCCTTAACAACTCAATACGTTGACATTACTCATGAAATCCGCCTATTCCGAATTCCCGCTAAACCGAACAGTGTTCAGTCTCAATTAGTTCGGAATAGTGGGACTCTACTGCAGTTGAAAACATCCTTTCTGGTTTTCAGTTCCAATGTCCTCTAAATTGTAGGTCTAATGAGGGAAGTAAATTGATATTTATATGGTTAGTTTATTGGTTGGGTTTATATGGAACCTCTAAGTCTATTTTAAATTGTGCTTTATTTTTTAATGTTTATACTCAGTCAAATAATAAAACGAATGAAGTAAATCTCTGAACATTACATTACATTTTGCTATAAAGTATTATTTTTAATCTTTCAACAAAAGTGTAGTTTTTACAGAAAAGTAATTGCTATTTTTGTTACTTCTCTGCAGTATTTTTGTGATTATACTGTATTTATGTTTTCAGAAATTTTAGATCTAGCTGAAAAGTTTGAGACCCTTAGAAAAACGTTTACTATTATTACTGGATTTGATGGTGATGATCCTACCTACAACTTGCTGAGACAAGATATAGCTTCTAACGTTAACGACTTGAGAAGAAAAATGGAAAAGATGAGAAAAATACCTGCAGCCTTGAAAGAACAAGTTGAAAAAGATAAAGTAAGTCATGACTAATGGTTAAAATGTTTAGCACACCTAGGCCTAGAATAAATATGTAGACAAAAATTTAGATAATAGTTTTATATTAAAAATTCAGAGTGATAAGTTTAAGGTGTCATAAAATAAACATGCTGTGAGATGCTTATGAACGTTTCTCTCATACGTAGGCCTATTTATTTGCGGTTCTAAGGTCATTGGCTATCATCAAATGATTTTTTTTTAACTATTCAAACAACCATGATCTTCACCCAGATTTGAAACAGAAACCTTGACCTTTAGGTTCAGGTATGTTAAACCTTGCCTACCAGGCCGCATTACATTCAAAATATAATGGGTGTTCAAAAATGTCTGATCAGCTTGATATCTTTGGTTCTAGTAGATATAAACTGAAACAAATAATCACTTTTTCCCATGAAATACCTGCCGACTCTACGATTGTTTTTAAGTGCATCTTTAGTTAAAATCCAACACCGCATGCTCTGTTCATCAACATCAAAATTCCTATCTGTTTCTCTATTGCCATTTTCATCTGCATAACACATCACTTGTAATTTAAATTTCAAAGTGTAATTTGTAACTTGCTCTGACAAAACCCTTGTTCCTCAATTTACAGCAGTCAACTGCCGTGCATACAATGAATGCTATCAGGCAGGGCCGGATCTACATATTTTGCGCCTATGGGCCTCCCAAAATTGCCGCCCTCCCCACAATTAACACTAGAAGTGTTAGCGCTGTCGTTTTTCTGAAGTCAAGCCATTTCGGTGCGTTTGCAAGCATATTTTCAAAAATTTGCCAAATATAGTAATTATAAACCAATCCTAAACTGTTCAATAGTTTTTTTTTTTTTTTTGTAGAGAAAGGTTCAAAGAATTTATATATGCCAGTAAAAAATGATTGATGTAAAATTTACAAAGTTATTAGCTCAAGAAATAAAAATGTTTAGTAACGAAAGGAAAAGGTTCAACTTTAGGCTAACATAAAAAGTAGTAAACATTTTTTGTATTTTTTTCGTAAATGTAAAAAGTTTTGTAATTTAGTCCTGAATAAAACTGTATACAAATATTTATCAATTTCAAATTTCTTATTTTGAAAACACCAGTTCCAAGACTCCCAACAAAACTAGGCCTAGTATGAATAGTAATTTAGGAATATATTCCTTGCCCAAATATGAAATATTGTAAGAAAGTGTAGAGAATAAATCAAAGAATTGAACTGTTTACTTGTAAATTATTATTTCATAAAAGTTTTTGACTTAGTTTTACTTGAATTGCAAAATTAGATCAAACGAATTGAACTTCTCACGGACACATAAAAAACGACGTTCTGTGTGAAAACCCGTTGGAAGTGCTACTTCGGGAGCGTGAGAAAGTCGAGTTTTGAATTTCCCATTTGTCAGTATTTCTCAGAACTGTACGAACAAAACCGTTAGAGTAAATATAGTTTGCTTTACACCAAACGAAAGATTGAACTTTGGTCTATAAATAGATATAAAAAAGTCTATTGAAATAGTTCGAATTATAAGAGATACCTCGAACTCAAAATATACTGTTTTATTCGTTGAAATTTATCCAATTGCAAAGGTTTACAGACAATTCCATATCGTTGGAACTATGCAAATGACGTTTGATTGGATGGCAGTTTTAGAAAGTTAAAATCTTGACGAATCCAAAGGTATCTCTATATTATTTTCAAAATATCCCTGCTGAGCACCATTGAGCTTTAAGCCACGATAAATCATAACAATTAATCGTTATAATAAATCGAAAGTGTGAGTACTGTTTACATGCAACGATTTCTTGTCCAATCTTCATTAACGAATATTTAACTTTTTATAGTTCTTTCTTATAAACCGTACGCAATGCGTTAATTCTTTAACAACAGTGTTTCTGTCTGCCAACAGATCGAACTCCTTGTATTTTTGAACGAGCGCTATGTGCGTAAGGTCTTTTTTATTCCTGCCAGAGTATTATTTGCTCTTAATGACCCACAAGCAGGTAAAACTCCGATATAGTTCAATAAATTTAGTCAAGAACTCTCGAGGAGTTTGAGCTGCCTTGCTATCAATTGAATGAAAACAACACAAGGTAAAAAAAAAAACACTTAAAACGGAATCAACGAACCAGTGCCACAACGTTTCCGGTTGTAATATAAAAATATGTAGTTTGAATTACAAACAAATAAATGTTTCATCTTTAGAGAAATATTATTCTCAATTTTTATTAATATTTCTGCATGATTACACCAACAGGAGGTGAGGGGGCTAAATCTAATATTAATTTTACAAATTTAATTACGTTAGTACGTAATTTTTACAATGTGAAATTCAGAAGTGGTTTTGCAAAATAATAAAAGACACATCAATTTCAAATCACGTATTTCAAGTTTATTATACATTATACAGTTTAAACAATTACGTCCATCCATGTTGAGTTTGAAAACACTTTTCTTTAAAACACACTACACTACTATAGGCTACTACATTTAAAACTTTAAAAACAAAAGTACAGTAAATCAGTTTTACACTGAACGAATTGCACTGAAGAGTTTAGCTGCAGCATAAAAACAGTGAAAAAAATGGTAATAGTGAAACGCAAACAACAATAAGACTGAACTGAATGAATGACAAAACAGCCAACTGTGATTTCTCGCCTTTCTTGGTGTTAGCCGAAGGCACGAAGTTTATTGATTCACCGCCGAACGGAGCCGAGGATGCACGAAGCAGCGGCCGCATCTCTCTCTCACACACACTCACAAACACGTTAGTGTACAGGCGTTCATTTAGTTTGAGTCAAACGAATAACTTGGCATTAGCTCATTCATGACTACATCTATGTCAGACGCTCATACGCATCCTGTTGTAAAACTGGAACGGAGTTTTAGTTTTGTTTTAAAACATAGTACAGAACCGTAATATTATTTCCCAAATTCCAGTTTTTTTTGCCGTTTTGCCGCTCCTAAAAATTTGCCGCTATGGGCACGGGCCCACTTTGCCCCATGCTAAATCCGGCCCTGCTATCAGGTACCATTATTTCACCCCCTCAGCTAAAGCTGTAACGTTAGGAGATCTCTAAGGAATGTACAATGTTGCCATATTTCACAGAACGAAGCTACTTTGAATCTACACGGAATACAGAGAAACAAAATGTCCCCACAAATGTTGTCTCAAAATTTAGGTACGGTTGATTGGAAATGTGTTTTCTTATTCAGTAGGCGTACATGATCCTAACAGTAGTTTACTCAGTCAAATCGTCTCCGAGGGTGCCTATTTCAGGAAAAAATATAGAAGTTTTTTTCTCACTCGTTCTATATGTTTTTTGGGATGCTGAATCCGAATTTCAACTCTGCTACTTCGCACAGATATGTCAAAATAGCAAAAAACCTAAAAAGTTTGACTTTTTAAAAGTTTTTTGCCATAAAGTCATAAAACTATGCACTTTTCAAATTAGTCTATCCTATAAAAAATTAAAGTACATTAAATTATCTACAAAAACCCTCCTCAAAAGTATTTTTTTGTTGAACGGTTTGGCTGCTAGAGCGCGCTGAAAAAAGGCCAAAATTTTCTACTTTGTGGAAAACCCAGTTTTTCGCTTGTAACTTAAAAACTATGCTTGTAATTACAAAAATGCTTGCATTCTGCTATAACTACATTAAATCCCCTACAAATTGCACACCTTAATCACTTATGTTGGCCAAATCGTGTAGTTGCTAGAGCTCGTTGAAATTTTATTTATGTCATATTACATATTTAAGTCAAGATTCCGACACCCAAAACTCAGTAGAGACCTATATTATCAATATTTTAATTATATATCAATTTAATTACTACTTTTAATTATAAATGTAATTAGGCTACTTATTAATTATATATCAATTAATTACTACTTTTAATTATAAATGCAATCACTTATTAATTATATATTAATTTAATTACTACTTTTAATTATTATATTTGTAATTACTTATTAATTATATATGAATTTAATTGCTACTTTTAATTATACATCTAATTACTTATGAATTTTATGACAATTTAATTAAGTACTAACTATTAAATATATATATATATATATAACTGAACAGATGTTGTAGAGGTTGGTTTGTGGTTTTCAAGGGAGAATGACCTCCTTTGAATTTGGTAGGTAGTTAAGTCCCCTATTCATAATAATATCATCTTCGGTTCTCTGTCCGGCTAAAGATGACGTAGGGAATGTCTTCACTCTAACATTGTTTAAAAAAAATGGAAGGCTACTGTGGAGTTCAGTAGCTCAGAACAACATAACCCAACATCAACAAGGACTCGAGGATTAAAATAGACAGTCACAATATAAAGAAATCATTGCTAATAATTTTGTGTTTTCCTTTTATATTTCTGAAGAGTAACCAGACCTTCAACCGTTAAACGCCGTAGACTGTAAATGTCCATCTCTTTTTTATTTACCTACCTATATTAATGATGATAATTGATAATTAATCATGTTTTCGAAACTTTTTATATGAGTATTTTGTGTCTGAGTAAACAAACAATCTTTTATACAAAATATTTATGTAATTAAATAATTATATTAATTTAATTAATTAGTAATTAAATCGATATATCATTAATAAGTAAATAATGATAATATAGGATAACAAGAGTTTCGTGAGAAGGACTCTTGACTTGATTTGGCCAAAATGAGTGATTAAGATGGACAATTTGTAGGGGACTTAATGTAGTTTCAGTAGAATGCAAGCTTTCTTGTAACTACAATCATCATTTTTGAGTTACAAGTGAAAAACTAACAAAAAACTGTTTTTTTTACAAAGTCGGAAATTTTGGCCCTTTTTCAGCGCGCTCTAGTAGCCAAACCGTTCAACAAAAAAATACATTTGAGGGGTACTTTTTGTAGGAAATTTAATATACCTTAATTTTGTATGGAATAGCCTACCTCAAAAAGTGCAAAGTTTTATGACATTTTGGAAAAAACTTTTAAAAAGTCGAAAATTTTTAGGTTTTTTGTTATTTTTGTTGTGAAGCCATATCTGTGGGAAATAGCAAAGTTGAAATTCGGATTCAGCACCCCAAAAAACATATACCGGTAGAACGAGTAAGAAAAAAACTTCTATATCTTTTTCCTGGAAAAAACAGCATTTGACTGGACCAATTATCCTAGCATTATTAACAATAATTATTTTTTTTTAGAAACGTCTTAACTTTTTTAATTGATGCAGACAAGTGCTAATTTTCTTAAATATAGACAGAATCACAAGCAATAAACAACTCTTTTTTTGTTACTATACTAAATAGGCCTATAGCTAAAAAATAACAGGACTGATTTTCGTACAGACAAGCTGTGCATGGCTGAAAGTCAAACACTATGCAGTCTAGTCAAGTGCATTATTATTATTGCTTCTTATAATTTGTGTTCAGGTTTGCGTTCAGGTTGGGCAACAAATTATAAAATAACACAATACTATTAACTTTTTGATTTATTAAGAGAGATTGATTCAAATTACCCCAAATAAACATTATGGTGAGACCTAAGGTTGGGAGTAGTAAATGAGCACCGATAATGGTCCCCAGAACATGATTTGGGGTTTCATTAAAATTTGTATATTTATTTGTATTCACACCTCAAATGGCCACTATTTATGTCCGATTTGGTCCAAATTTGGTACACACATAGTTTTTCTAAGTCCCTCGGATGACTTCGTTAACCAAAAAATCCAACAACTGGAAGCAAAATTTTTTGAGATCTTTTCTTTCGTATTAGTATTAAAAGTTTTTGGAAAAAAAAACAGGATGCTACATATTATTATTTGTGTTATTATGTACATTATGCTTTTTTACATGACCTTATTGCCCGTCTGGTTCTCTCAAAATCAATCAAACCATATGGGGATTTTACCGAGAGGGCATCTTCTGATCTAAGGCTGATGGCTGAGATACAAACTCTGCGAGCAAAGCAAGGTTATCTATAATCCAAGACCGAAAAGTTGAGGTGAGGGTGGCACAAAGCAGAACGTGAACCAGGGCTGTATGAAGGCTGAAGTGCAAACAAATTTTACTAATTTATTTTGTACTCACATCTTCTTGAGTTAATTTCCCAAATAGTTTTTGAAACCCTAAAACATATATACTTAAATTTGGAAATTTGCTCAACTCACGTCAGCGTTTCAACTACGTGATCAAATTATTTTATTTTCCTCCTTTTCAGTAAAATTTCTTTCTTTCTTTTGTGTGGATATGCCAGTGAGTCTCTTACAATAGGTTTTTTATTAACAGAACCAGGGTTTGAGTTATTTTTTCGTGTACTAACAAATACTTGTGGTATTATGGGTTTTGTTGGATTCCAACGAGTTGAATCTGTTTGTTATTATCAGCCAAACATCCATTGTTCTTATTGAACTGAAGTAAGCTTATTATTTAAGATTTATTAATAACTAAGTTCCACTCATTTCCTTCATACATAATGCAATGGCTTATTTTTCTAAAAACTTCAGGCAAATAATTGAATTTTGCATTCTAAGTACATTTAACTCTTAACTATGTGTTGCCAGTATTTTGTATAAATTTTCAATTTCATCTTTAGAATTACAATTTTATAAATAACAATGATAGGGTCATATCTTATAAATGATATGTAGGCCTGCTCACTGCAAAGGAAAGTATAAACTACATGCACCTATTAAGAGGGATGTGACCTGTAACATAATATGCAGTTTTTCGAATGCGTATAAATTAAGAAAATAGTAGCATTATTGTTATTTTTGTTGTTTATAATCAATGGTCATCACAAATAAATAAATTAACTAATAATATTTAAAAAGCAGACAGTTAATTTCAAAGTAAGTCACATTTGTTAAGCAGACAGTTTTAAATTACTTAAATGGAAAAGATAGTCCAATAGTAAAATTTAGAACAGTTTATAAAGACAATGTTTACAAATTTAAAAAGTTCGCGGCTTGACAGGATGCACAATCGGGGCACACTTTACTATATAAAAGTTTCTAGAAACTTCTAGAAAGAACCAGAACATTTAGCGGACGTCAGGCTTGGCGCCTAGAAAAGGAAAACTTGCTGGTTTCACTTTAGTTCTTGAATAGACTCAATGCAGGTTGGATGTATGATAAGTTTTTAACATTGATGATTTAAGTGTTTTTAGAGTCATAGTTAGACTCAAATATGGTTAGATATTAGTTTGTGAAACTAATAATTTCTTCATGTTTAATAATTGTAAAAAAAAATATCTTTGTATGCGCCAAAGTGGAAAATACATAACAACTATGGAGTGATTTTAAATTTAAGAACATAAGATAAACCATTTCAAAGAAATACAGTACTGTGCAACAATAATGTTTGTGGAGGAAAGTAGCTAAAAAGTAAATTGTGTAATCTATCTGTCACAAGGTATTCGTAATTTGGATATTAAGGACCCAGTCATACTTGCAAGTATTATGTAATTATAACTATATTTAAATTTTTGATACTGTCTGCTCGTCTTCAATATTTTTAATTTATTCAGAAAATGAAATAATTAAAATAGTGAATTTGAATGTTCTTAAAATTTAATATGTTTCATTAAAATCTTAAAGTCGGTCATTATGTGAGTCAATTTCTTTTGTTTTGAATCACGATTCAATTCCCAAAGTACTTGTACAGTGATCGAACCTACGAAACTCTAAATTTAATAATTTTTATAAATAAGGATATTGGTTAATCACGTGTAACAGTTCGGATAGGATTTCGGCGGGATAGAACGATAGGCTATGTGACATCACAGTCATATGGTCTGTCTGGCTGTTCTGTTGGGAACTGGGTCAGTATGTTACAGGTGGTTCTTTAAATGATGGGAATTGAATATATAGCATGTGTTATAGAGGATTGTTTACAAATAATGAGTACATTTTGAGGTTATGAATTTAAATAATTTTATTTAAGCTTTAAATTGAAATATAATTACAAATAGTAATTTTTAATAATTAACATGTATTTTTGTTATTATTTAACTTTAAAATTTTGGCTAGTCGGGACAAACATTTTTTTTTTATACATTGAATTATTTTAAACCTTTGTAACGTCTTCTTCGCAACAGGCCCCCCCCTCGAGATCCTGAGTCAAACTAACAAACCACTCGCTACATTTATTTACATAGTGCACAAAAAAACATTAATTTATCCCAAATAAATAGGGGGCAGTCCAAAGCAGGGTTAGAGTAAAATATAAAGCTAAGCATAAGTGTAATAATTGTTTAAAGTATTTATTATATTTTTGTAAATAAACTTATTATTTTGCATTTTGTGCATTCTATTTAGCTTTTATAGTTTTTTCTGTCTTGCTTGCTATTATATCTTATTTACAAAGTTTATCCTTGATTATCAGGTTTAAGTTATTCTTGCATAGTTTTAGACTTAAGGTTTAGTTGTAGATTTTGAAAATAATTTTAGTAAAATTTAATTTTGTTTTCTAACTAGGTTTAGAAATAGTTTTCAGATAAGTTTTAAGCTATGGAGAAACTCTATTGTTTTAGTAAATATTTTGTAGATAAAGTACATTTTTTAACCCTGGAGGAGTCGCATAGCGGGGAAAGGACCGCAATTAGATTTAAGTTGGCACTACTGTTTAAAGATGTGTCAGAGCTCCAAGGCCACCAATGACTTTGTTCTTTAGAACCTCCCCTACCCCCTCCTACTCCAATAAAAGTTGGGCAGTGCTTCCACGACAGTTGACAAAGTGTTTTGTTTGGGTGCGGTCTTTTCCACTCTGTGCGACTTCTCGCGTTACTTGTGTTGGCGGTCTTTTAGACCTTGTGCGTGTGTTTGTGTTATTGAATTTATTATTTTTTTAAGTTCGGATTTTTTATCAATATGGAAGACAGGGAGCAAGGAAGGATTTTAAATTTGTTGGACAGTATAGAAAACGAGGCAGAAATTAATGAGAGGCTACAACGAGAAATGGACATGGCAAGGAGAAGGCTATTTTGTAATGAAAACGTAATAGTGTGTGATTTGGACGAGGAGCACGATGATGACGAGGATAATTTGTTGTACAGTGATCATAATTAAGAAACTGACCAGTCTGGTGAATCCGCTAAAGAAGACTCGAATACACAACAACTTCAATACATCAGGAAAGATGGAGAAACAAAATGGAATTATTTCCCAAAAAGGACTACAGGCAGAGGGCGAAGAGTAAAAAGAAACATAGTTACTCATTTACCGGGTCCCATCCATCAAGCTCGGCAGGTAGCAACACCATTTGAGTCCTGGAATTTATTTTTTCCAACCGAGGTTCTTCAGAAAATAGTGAACTACACAAATATCTGGATTAGAGGCAACAGAACTAACTTTTCCCAAAAAAGGGATGCTAAGGATGTGGATTTAATAGAATTGAAAGCTATAATTGGACTTCTTTATTTAGCTGGAGCTTTAAAATGTAATCATACCAACCTAAACGACTTGTGGGCCAGTGATGGCACTGGTACAGAAAGATTCAGATTAACCATGTCACTGAGTAGGTTCAAGTTTCTGTTAAGTGCATTGCGCTTTGACAACGTCACAGATCGTCTAGAAAGAAGGAATTTAGACAAGTTAGCAGCAATCAGAGAAATATTTGAAGATTTTTTAGGAAGGTGCAAAGAAAATGATTCACCTAGTGAATACCGCACTATTGATGAGTCATTGGAAGGTTTTCGAGGTAGATACCAATTTAGGCAATATATTCCAAACAAACCAGCCAAATCCGGCTTGAAATTGTTTGTACTAGTAGATGCTCATACATTTTACGTATATAACATGGAGATTTACGCTGGAAAACAACCGAATGGCCCATTTGAAGTCGAACAGCGCCAAAGCAGTAGTCGAAAGATTGATTCAGCCCATTTCAAAAAGTGGATGTAACATAACCACCGATAATTGGTACACTTCCAAACCTCTTGCAGAATCACTTTTTCAAAACCATAACCTAACTCTAGTGGGTACACTTCACAAGAATAAAAAGGAAATACCACCTTTGTTTTTAGATGCTAAGATGAGACCTCCAAATAGCACCATGTTTGCGTACCAAGATGATACAGTGCTTCTTTCGTACATACCCAGAAAAAATAAAGTTGAGATGCCCAACAACGAACGGGAATATATAAGATCACATGTAACGATTGTCCTTGCTATTATATAGGCCAAACCGGACGACCATTGATAATCAACTTGATAACTTGATCAACTTGATCAACTTGGACCGTAACTTGATAATCAATACTCCAGTTACGCACAACACTTAATGGATAATAACCATACTTACTCTAATTGTAGCACTAATATGGAAATCATGCACATTTGCAAAAAAGGACGTTATATGAATGCGATAGAAGAATTCGAGATATATAGAGCCACTAAATTTGACTCCACACATATTTTGAACGATCAGCTTTCGTTCCATTCGAATATGCTGTACGACACGCTGATTGAGAGACCCAACAGCCTAAAATAACAGAGATAAGAATCAGGAACATAGATATCGCTCAGTACCGCCCGAACGGCCAAGCGTGTACGTCTTATCGAGTGTTTCCGCAACATACTGAGCAACATTTTACAATTAACGACCTCCATATGGAGTGAAACTTATTTATTGTGTTAGTTTGTGTTTGTGAGTGATGTTTTTAGTGTTTTAGTGTGAATTCCTGATTATGGTCGAATGACCGAAATTGCAATTGAATGATAAGGTAAGATTAACCTTAATAAAAAGTTGGATTAGTTGACTTATTATAAAAGTTTGATTAAATAAAGTTGTATTATTATTGTCTACAATGCATGAGACTGGAACAATTGACACAAATTCTGGAGAGGAATGTAAGCCAGACGTTTTGACGTTCTATAATTTGACAAAGGGTGGGGTTGATGTATTGGATGAGATGAAGAGTAATTATTCGGTCTCTAGAGTGAGCAACCGATGGAATATGACAATTTTCTATTCCCTTTTGAACAGCGCAGGAATAAATGAATACGTGATTTTAACAACAAAAGTTGACAAACTTGATCGCAGGGAATTCTTGAAGAATCTGTCTTTCAAATTGTGCAAGGACTACCTAAAAGAACGCCTTACAGTAAGAAGCATCCCTAGAGACATCCGATTCCGTCTAAAAGAACTTCTAGGAATCCAGGACGAAGAAAACAACCAAAGAATGAATCCAGAGTTTCCAGGCAGGTGCGATAGAAAAACGAAAACGTCCTGTTCTCAGTGTAATTTCTTCATCTGTCGAGAACACACTACCTTCGCTTGTGTTAGGTGTGCTGGCATGGCAGAAGAGGAAATGAGTGGTGGAGATAGCAGTGAGTAGAAAAATCCTGATCAGCTTATAAGGCCTATTAGGCCTAGCAGTTTGTTCTTTTTTATAACATTTTAAAATAATGCCTGTTCTGTGTTATAACTAATAATGTCAGAAATAATTTGTATGCTCTCATAAGTTATATTTTGTATGACTATGTGCTTCCGAACATTTTAAAATAATTCCTGTTCTGTTTTAAAATTAATAATATCAGAAATAATTTGTATACTCTGATAAGTTATATTTTGTATGACTATGTTTCCGAACATTTTAAAATAATTCCTTTTCTGTTTTATAACTAATAATGTCAGAAACATTTTTTATACTCTCATAAGTTATATTTTGCATGACTATGTGCTTAGGAACATTTTAAAATAATTCCTGTTCAGTTTTAAAATTAATAATGTGAGAAATAATTTGTATACTTTGATAAATTATATTTTGTATGACTATGCTTCCGAACATTTTAAAATAATTCCTGTTCTTTTTTATAATGAATAATGTCAGAAACATTTTTTATACTCTCATAAGTTATATTTTGTATGACTATGCTTCCGAACATTTTAAAATAATTCTTGTTCTGTTTTAAAACTAATATTGTCAGAAATAATTTTTATACTCTCATAAGTTATATTTTGTATGACTATGTGCTTCCGAACATTTTAAAATAATTGTTGTTCTGTTTTAAAACTAATATTGTCAGAAATAATTTTTATACTCTCATAAGTTATATTTTGTATGTCTATGTGCTTCCGAACATTTTAAAATAATTCTTGTTCTGTTTTAAAACTAATATTGTCAGAAATAATTTTTATACTCTCATAAGTTATATTTTGTATGTCTATGTGCTTCCGAACATTTTAAAATAATGTCTGTTCTTTTTTATAACTAATAATGTTAGAAATTATTTTTATAATTTCTTATAAGTTATATTTTGTATGACTAGTATGATATTTATGCAGTAATAATAAAGCCATTTCTTACAAAATCAAATTGACTTTTCATTAAAACCCATTAACACATATTAAAAAGTTTAGTAAGTTTTTTTATATAAACATTATATTATGTCTATATTTTGTATAAATATCTATATATAATAAGTTTTTTACATAACACAATCTGAGTCTTGAATAACGTGTTTTCCATACGCGGTGTTTTAGACCGCATGCGAGTTCTCACGTTAACAAATTAATGCGACCTCTGAAGGGTTAATGTACAATGAAATTCCCAGCCTGCTGAAGCAGATTGAAAACCCAAATTGAATCCGCTCAACATCTGCTGTGTGATTGTGAGGCTCTCGCATGTAGGAGATTTGTGGTACTTGGAAGGGCTTTTGTTAGCCCAGAAGAGGTCTGTGGTGTTGATCCCAAGACCCTCCTTGGTTTCATAAAAGACCTGCAAGGTATCAGGGATGATCATTAAAGAGAAAATCTTACCACAATAGATCCTAAACTCCTCTATCTCATTAAAAGACAAATTTGAAATGTAATTTCTATTTAAATTTTAGTACCGTATGTAGTTTTCAATTTTTATCTATGTTTTTGATATATTTTATTATGTTGTTAGATAGTATCAAGGTTCATTTTTGGAAATTGTAATTAGCAATATAACCTCGAAAATTGTTACATTGACTAACAAACATTATTTTAAGTTATTTTTGTAACATTATATATTCAAAACATGTAGTTTTTTTAACCTTATATTATTTACAGATTACTCTGATGAAAGTGCAGGAACTAGAAAAATACATTGACCATCTTGACGAAAACTTACCAGTGCAATGTTTGCATGTAAAACCCAATAACAACATTGGGAATGTTACGGTGGAAGAGCCATCAATTCTGAAGGTTTGCTTCAATTTGGGTACTTAACATATCGGGAGTAATATTTTATTCACAATTACATTTCCATCTATCTTTAATTATTGAATCTTTCGTATTGCATTAATCATAATGTGTTATACTTACTTATTCAAATCATCTAGTTCAAGAGAATTTTAAATCCTACGTATAAACTAAGTTCATATTGCCTTTTCATATATTTAAGGCTTTAAAGAGGTATACAAATTCAAAACTTATTATTCAGTTAAGGCTTACCAACAAACAGGATATTAGATTGTTTATTGATAGTCAATAAATATTTATAGACTTGTCAGCTGTGCAACACCAATACACAGGAGTTACTTTCTCATAAGAGTATATTAACCTTTACGCTGCGTAAATCGACTGTAGTCAATTTGACGCACTTTCCATTGAGTGCGTAAATCGACATTAGTCCACGGCCTTAGAAAAACATTTCTGTAACTTCTTTAGACGACTAATCACTATAGACTTCGTAATGAGAAAATATTTTAACTTTGTTTCTTGTTGTACTGTTGACAGTTTATGTGATTGATACTAGATTTGTTTACTGTATGTTTACAAGTGATTTTTAGTTCATTCAGTTTACAATTATTATTTATTTATGAGTATAAATAACTTTTAAAACTAAATCATAATAAATATAGATATAAAGTTTTCTTTCAATAGTTTTAGTGTTCGTTTTAATTTTCGTGTAGTGATATCGGTGACTCTAAAACTCTTATTTTTGTAGGTTATAACTAGTAAATTATAAATTATTTGTTATGGATTTATCGGGGTAAGTTAGAAAATAAATAATATGTACAGTATATATATTCGTATTACTAATTATATTTATTGTATTACATTTATGTATTTATATTGCAGAAGATAAAATATTTGTTTCAGAACAAATAATATATACATGAGTAAAAAAACTGCAAATTGTGAGTACCGGTATCCTACAGGGAAAATGCCATGTTTTACAGCAAAAAAAAAAAAAAAAAAAAATACACCTTTAAACTATTATTATTTTGCAAAATTGTAATATAATATTGATAGAAAATACAGTAATAAAGATATTTAAAAAATAAAAACAAAGAAAAAAGTAAATAAAAAATTTGGTCAAAAAGTGCAATATTTAGTGTATTGCATGAAAATTATGACACAGCGAAAAGGTTAATAACATGTTCCTTGTACCAATATAAAAGAGTTAGTTATCTAACTTTATCGATGCGAATAAACCTGATATCGAAAATGTTGGTAGCTAACTATGCATTTCTGATGAGTAATACTAATAGCCCAGTCATTAAAAGACCTTGACCAGAGAAAAAATCAGGCCTGAGCAAAGTCTGTGGATTTGTAATATTTAAGGTAACAGTTTTAAAAAAAAAACTACATCTGGAGAGGTTGAAAAAGTCAAAAATAAATTGAAATTTTTTGGAAAATTCGGTTTTTGGTCAATAGGCCCTATTATTTTTATTTTTCACTATATGAAAAAACAAAATATTCTACAGAAAAGTTGCGAAAATTTGCAATAGAAAACGTTATTATGGTTTTTTAATAAAAATCCTTCCTTTGGCTCGAAAAAAATTCGCGAAGTTTGCATGTCTCCGCGACCGTAGCGGAACCGAATTTCGAAGCGTACCGAGGCACGCACCCTTCCACCTATTCGAGCTCCTCAGAGAATAAACCATTAATACGAACCTCTCCGTTAGCAGCTAATAAGTACACGTGTTTATTTTCATTTTGAGACGCATTGCTCAGATATACTCTATCCGAAGCATTTGAAAATTCAATATTTTAAGTATATCACAACATACTATCGTATTTCTAGATTAACAAAATTAATGCTTGATATTATCACGCTTAAAGTTTCTTTATATAATATACTAGAGGGTTTTACTAATATACTGAAAATTCTGGGTTTTCTTTATATTATAATTTAATTATTTACATTTTTAATTTCAGGTTGTATACATTAATACTACTGTACAGTTTTCATTTTCTACTATACTTGCCTTCTCTCCTTTAATATTGCTTAATTCATTTCATTTTTCTAATATACTAGCCTATTCTGCTTTATTATTACTTTATTCTTTTTCATTTTTCTTGTACACTATCCTACTCTCCTACTTTAATACTACTATAAAGTTTTCATTTTTCTGCTATACTCTCTTTTAATATTAAATTATTCTTTTTCATTTTTCTTGTACATTATCCTACTCTCCTACTTTAATACTACTATATAGTTTTAATTTTTCTGCTATACTCTCTTTTAATATTACTTTATTCTTTTTCATTTTTTTGTACACTATCCTACTCTCCTACTTTAATACTACTATAATTTCCATTTTTCTTGTACGTTAGCCTACTCTCCTACTTTAATATTACTGTACAGTTTTCATTTTTCTACTGTGTTAGTACTAGTCAACAAGTTGGCGACTATTGTTGAAACGCATTTGAGTTATTAAACATATTATTTGTGAGATTCTGTGTTCAATTTTTATTCTATCAATATATTGTCGCTTAAGAAATACCTCCTGACTGTTTTTCAGCAACTTTACAGGAGGGACAAAAAACTGTTTATTTTCAAGTATAATTAAGGGATATTTAATATAATGCTATTTTAATTCGGAAAAAAAGATTTGAATTACTTTTCTGTCTTTGAAAAAGATAAAGTTGGACAGTATTGGTGCTTAAATAATTTGTAGATAGGCAGTATTGGTTCTTAAACGAGTTGTAGATTGGCAGTATTAGCTAGTAAATAATTGTAGTTAGGCGGTGTTGTTTCTTAACGAGTAGTAGATAGGTGGTATTGGTTCTTAATGAATTTTAGATAGGCGGTATTAGCTAGTAAATAATTGTAGTAAGGCGGTGTAGGTTCTTGACCAGTCGTAGGTAGGCGGTATTATGTAGTATATAATTGTAAATAGGTCGTGTTGGTTCTTAACAAGTTGTAGATAGTCGGTATTGGTTCTTAATGAATTTTAGATAGGTAGTATTAGCCAGTAAATAATTGTAGTTATGCGTGTTGGTTCTTAACGAGTTGTAGATAG
>JAGFPH010001857.1:94953-120964 GCA_018207615.1 Philaenus spumarius
GTATCTATATATTATATATTTATATATTCGATTTCAAAAGAACTAGCCTCAATGAATTAATGTACTAAAATAAGTAATAACAATGTCCAGATCGCTTAAGGTCTAATCCAAATTAATAGAATCATTTAACCATATGAAATTCTTTTAGGTTAACTCCAAGATGTAAGCCTAAATTGCTATGCAAATGTATGTATTGAAAACGATGTATTTTGATAACACAAGACACTCACATATCAAAGTTGGATACAATAAGCCATATTATAGGGGATAAACAGTAAACTTTTATTAAAAATCAATTTTAAATCATACCTAACACTTGAAAACAAACATCGTTGCACTGTTTTGTTTGCAAATAAAACCACGTGACTGACTGGAATATACGAGTCGGCCATTTTGATAAATTCGTTGCTAGGCAACTGTTACTAAGAGACAAAGATGACGTCATAGCTTCATTGCAAGGTCTAATTTGATAAACAAGCGGAGGAGAAATAGTTCCGTAGAAATATTCAAAACATAATTATAATTTTGTAAAGTAAGTTAAGATATTATGTAAAATAAATTAAGTAAACAATTTTAATATGTAAGAGCGGAGCAATATTGTAGAATAATAAATTAACCAATGTGTAAAAAGGTACAGTCAAGTAACACGGATTAAAATTTTGATAGTCTCAACCCCAAAACCGTGTAAAAAGGACGAATCAGAAAGCTCAATCCATACGCGCCTAGAAGACAAACTTTAAAAATTGACGCTAAGGGAATCCAGTTGAGGACGCCAAGATATATAGATGTGTTATTGTGATCTCCAGTTTTAAAAGTGATATAAAAGTAAAAATTGTGTTTTTGGACTAACAAGAAACACTAAAATGATAAGTATAACCTGGTGAACATAATGAACTAAAAATTTTAATAATATTCCAACTCTAACTATTTTAAAAGAGCTTCAAACTTTCTCAAGAACATTTAAAAGACTTCTAAAAGATTTTGTTATCTATTCTATACCTAAAGGACATATTATTTTGTGTAATTAATCCATATAATTAAATTTCAAAATTAAGACGTATTTACGTATAATCTACTTGGAAAAAGCCAGCACGACCACCCTACCCCGAGATAAAACATATATTCACCACAGAATATAGAATTACAATTTTATGAACCGTAAAAGACTATTTGAGCATTTAATTTTGTATATTATTAAATAAAGAAAACACTTGAAATTAGATTGTAATGTTAACCCCAATAAATATGTATTTGTAACCCGTTATCATTCATTTATACAGAAATAGATAGAATCTTAGTGACTTATAATAGAAGTTATTCCAATTGCAAGTTGTATCAGAGAAAATTATTATTAGAGTTATTCCAAAATTAATAAATTCATAACTCCTAAAAGAAATAGTGTTGTAGTTTTGTATGTAACTTTCCAAAATCAAATTTGATCAATAACCCCCCCCCCTTCCTAAAAGTTGTAGAGCATCAATCCATGAGTTCAAAAAGCACTCATTTTTCTAAATTGGGCAAATTTTTCAATAAAGTAAAATTGGGGAAAACCTTAAATTCACACTATAGGGGTTTTCGCTCTTTTTCGGTGTCAATGAGTCCGGGAATCAATTCTGACTTCATTCTGAGGCTTAGGTATGTCATGTGAATTCATCTGGAAATTGTTTTAAGGAATGTTTTAAAAATTTTAAAATCTAAATAATTATTCATGGCTTTTACCTGTACTGCTGGTTTCTTGTTCCCTACATATATTTGAATGTTTGAAGACCTTTATCTAAACGCAGTAGACTATTGTATATACTTGTATATCCATATTATACCAAAGTTATCGGGAAAGAGACAGTTAAGTAAGTACTCATAAAAATAATTTGATTGACAAGTTAAAATATAGGAAAGTTACTACTTATTTATTTATTTTTATTTCCGACGTTTCACCAAAGTTTAAGAATTACACTTATTTAAAGGAATGTTTACGATATTTTTTTTTAAATTGATTGTTCCTTTTTTCGATATACAAATAATAATTAATGACTAAACAAGTTATACACAAAAATATTAAATGACTAAGCAAGTTGTAAAAAAAACAAAGACAAATTTTAACAATATATTACAATAAGATGTAATTAGGTGTATGATGAAAAATAGAAAACTAATAGCTTATAGCGTCCCTGTAAATAAAGCAAAACTTAAAACTGCTTATAACTGGAATGCAACACATAAAAACACTTATATTGACATACATAAACAAATTACAATTTATAATTTAAAAAAAAACATTAACCTTTACATACAAAAACATAAAGCCAACTACATAAATACACAAATACATAACACTTCAACACGCATAACCGCAAATATTAGCTACTATAATGTGAGTAGGCCTACAATTATTGAGTGAAAACTTAAGTCCCTTACTAAAGATCCGTTTCCTCTTTATTAAAGGTCTGATTGGATTAATTTTTAACCAAAGGTGGAAATTTATTAACATTAATTTCTAATTTACCTTTAGGCTTACTAATGTCGAAAAACTTTTTATGCAATTTTGTTGACTTTTATACAATTTTTATGTTCGTTAATAACATGAATTTTCCTACAAAATTCATCAAACTCATACGGTTCACAATTTTTTGCTAACTTAAGATTTAATTTATACAAATCTAACTATAACCTACTTAATTTGCTGTATAAATATTTTATTTCTAAATTCAGCCATTTTTTCTTAGCAAATTCAAGAACTTTGTCCGTTTTAGAATTACTAAGTTTAATTTTTATGCCTGATATAAACCTAGGAAAAATATTACATTTTTGACAATCTTTAAGAAACTTAATATCTACTTTTAAAAGCCTTATTTCTAAGTTTAACTTACAGAAGAGATTCTGTTCAGACGACCGGGAAGTCATAATTGATTAAACAAATAAAAAAGAACTGTGGCGACAAAATCACACTGATTTGAATAAACACCCCGAACCACAAAACAAGAAACAAAAACAATAACTAAACAACTAAATAGTAAGTTATGTTTAATACGTTATCATTATGTACATTTCAATGACATGCTCATCATCCTCAGAGGGTTTTAACACTACTAAAGAATACAGACAATATTACAGAGCTATATATACCCGCCCTTCCCCCTTACACACAAGTCCATTTGTCCTCTTTGAACAAATTTGTCAAAACAAACAACATAGTCAGAGCACTGTTTTACATTATTTTGCAACTTTTCTTGAAAATACGGGCAACTATTCTGTAACCCATAATTTATAGAAAGGCTTAATCTTGGTCATAGAAAACTGAGCGATTTTACTATCTGGAATCATATTTTTGAAGGCTGCATAGGTTTCATCATAAGAGTTTAGAGAAATTTTCCCAGTAACAACCTGGAGAGCCCATATTTCTTTGGCGATGTAACCTCATCTTCATTAACACTGAAACTCTTTAAATATGTTTGACTTTTTTGCTGGCACTACTAATAATTCTTTTGTATATGTAGCTGAAGTTTAAGGTGGTAATTGCACATCATTTAATGGAGATAGAGTAGTAAAAAATGAAATTGCAGGTTGGTCCCTTACCATGAAAAACATTTGCTTGTTTCCCATATTGCTTTGTTTAAAAGATTTCAGACGCACTTGACAATAAGCCGATTTCGCATCACTAACAACCAAGTCCAACCAACCACTAAATTCAGGAAACACTTTATTGTTTAGTCAAAGTTTATAAAACAAACATTTCTTGTTAGCTATTATAATGTGTTTGGTTAGCAACCTAAATAAAACTGAAAATACAAAAAGAATTAGCTAAATCAGCTTAAAAAGTGATGCAACAAAAATTTTATTATTGTTGTGCACTTCTTGTGAAAAATATCTGGAAAAATGGTACAATAGTCAGAGTTACTTCAGATTAGAGCAATCAAAATTCCCCTCAAATCCATCAGTGCGGAAGATTTATCTAACTTGGGTTACGGCAAACTAGAGTAAAACGTTACCTACAAGTCTGCCATAGGGGAAAATTTCCCTTACTTTCAAGATTTTTTTGTCTCTTTACCTGAACATCTTTTCATTCCCTGACTTTCCAGAATGTGGACACCCTGCTCCTAGATCAGTGCCTGGTCAATGTGTATGTTTGGCAGAAGGAAGCCAAAGCCGCCTTACTGTTGCTACATGAGCCTTATATCCTGCTGCTTTGATGGCTGCAAGAGAAGAGTCGTCAACTACGAAGACCTTTGGGGTCTTCCTTTGTCGCCAAGGTTTTCCAATCTTTTACCCTGAAGCTAGGATGTTGCTTGTCGAGTCCTGAATCCTTTCTGGAGTCCCTGCCAGCTTAACAGGTGCTCTGAGGAACGGAACACCTTGGTAGCCCGATATCCTTTCGGTCACCAACAATTAGCTCGACATCCTTGCTCAGAGGTCTAATACTGGATATGACGGTTGTCAGCCAGAGATGATGAGTGCTCCTTTCTCCATCTACAAGCCTGAGAAGACTGGGTATGACCAATCCTCCAGACACTCGAATTTGTCCATAGTGGCATTTTCTAAGGTTGTGCCCTGCTCTTCGGGGAAACTTTTGGACACAACTGCCATTTTGATGGAGAAAAGAGCTTCACTAAACAAAGATCCAGATTGCGCCGATGTCGATGCAACATGCTTATCAGATTGTTTGGGTATCTTCCTCTGGGTTTCGGTGGATGAGGGTGTTGGAGCTTCAGCTCTGCTGTATTTCTGGCCCCCTTCCATGAGAGAGGGAACATTGACAGCTGTTGAAGCAGCACCTTTGTTCTTCCGTTTCCGAATTTTTTGGAGTCATACTCCTGGCTGTATTTGGCCTTGAGAACATGCCTCCTTTGGACATCCTAGACCTCCTCTGTTCACATTGAACGAGACCAACTGCTTGGTAGCGTACATCAGCTCAGAACCCCCCCTGAAACTCGAGGTGTCAGGATTTCTCAGGAGAAGGTCTTCATCCAGCTCAGAGCCCGACTCAAACCTCCCCCTTACTAGGGTCTACCTCCATGTTGACAGATCTAGAACCCTGCTTGATGACTGGTTCTCATCTGTCGACAAAAGACGCAGATGCTTCAGTTTTGGACAGAGAGCATGCTCTGAGGCCGGCTACCTGTCCTGGGCTGGTTTTCTGCCGTGTTTTTTTTTTTTTTTTTTTTACTAACCCATGTGGTTCCCACGAGTAATACAGGGTAATAAGAAGGTCCATTACACAGAGCCCGCATGCGTGGTAAGGCTAAGTTTTCCTAAGAGGTCGCCTGGTATCTCAGGTATCCCGTTAAATGCACCATAACTCTGGTACCATTGATCCTATCAGCACGGGTGAAAATCGCCTTCGGATTGGGGATTTTATTTCAGGGTTTGCTCCCATAGATCTGTTGAATTCAGCCTAGAACTCAGTCCAGCGCAGGGTCACTTCGAGCAGGATGTAACTCTTCATTGCATAGGCCCAACTCTTCAGTCGAGTGAGTAAACTACAACGGCAAATACACCCCTGAGGGCAAGGAATGAGTGTCACATCCTTTGTAATGATCACCTCCTCGACCTCTCGACAACCAAGCTAAATAACTTGATCCTGCCTCAGCGGCCTGAGACCAGATAACTAGTCGATCAAATTTTGTTAGTTTGGAAGCTACCCAACAATCCACCACAACCCAAAATGGATAATTTATATTCGTCCCAGATCCTGTCTAAGCTTCGTATGAAACAAAAGAGGATCTTGGAATAGCAGAATTCCTTAGGACCCTTAAACGATCTTCCGAAACCCATATATCCCATGCGAGCAAGTACTTCGCACTCACACAAAGATATTCTGCCGATTCACTTCCACCCAGACAGAGATCAGAAAAGAGTCTTCTGCAACCAAACCCATTTCTTTGAGGTGGTAATCAGGGCCGGGTGGCTACCTTGCGATCGCCAGGGGCCCCAGAAACCCAGAGAGAAAAACAACTATGTTTGGAAAGAAGTTATTTTACTTGAGTTTACCGTCAAAGAAAACCTAACAGTTAATTTTAGTTTAATCTAATTGTATGTGGCAACACTGATTGAGACAGCTGGCAGCGATGTTTAGTGTCTTAATTGGTTGTAGTTTATCTCCACTTCAATGCTCAACTTCAAAACATCAATTCCACAATGAAACGAACTTACAAAAGTGGTACAGAAAAGAAAAGAAGCAACTGCAAAGATGTTTTCTTGATCAATAACAGCTTAGTTGAACCAAAATTATCCTTCATCAGATTTAGAATTTGGACCCTGTCACCACGAAAACGAAGATGACCAATGCCAAATCAAGTTTAACAGAAAATCTCCACCATTACAAAATGCAGTAGGTCAGAACTGGTCAAGGAACTGAATCAACTTGCAACTTACTACCTACTCTACAGTTGTAAAAAAGGAACTGAAAAAAACATAAACTAGTATGAAGATGTTGACATGTCAGATGCAGATAGTGACAATTCAGTTTTAAGTACATTTCATAGTTGTATTAAGAGAGATAGTTGTTTTAGTTTGTGCTTTTAAAAAGTCTATGAACTACAACTCAGTCTGGTCTTTTTCAAATTTGTTGTTACATGTGAAAAAGTTTTCTCTAAATTAAAATTTGTTAAACATCGTTTGAGATCTTCTCTAACCCAAGAGCTGTATTCACCATTGATTTTAATGACAGTGGAAAGAAATGTACAGTAGAGCATCGATTATCCGAATACCGGTCAACCAAAAGATTTCCAGATAAAAATTTCCAATTTTCGCACCAAGCTGAACCGTCCGTATGCCGCTAGTGGATCAAGCACTATTACTTAACTCGGGAATAACAGTAATACTATCACGAAATTTGCGTCTGTACTTGACAGCAAAAAGGGAAGCTTACACAGAAAATCAATTAAAATGATTTTCGACACTGCTGTGGTTTATGCGGTTACGTGGCCAAGGTTAACTAATAGGTGACCTTTGATTGGTGAAAAAGATCTAGAACTTAACATGAGAGTAGATGATAACCCTGATTTTAAAGCATCTGCTGATTGGCTGCAACGTTTCAAATCCAAACATGGAATTGGATATCCAGGGAAATACTGTTGCCTGATAACGAAACTGCTGCAAGATTCAAAGAATCTTTCAAAACATTATTCGATAAGGAAGGCAGTGTCATTACTAAAATAATCATACATTACAAAACTAGCAAAACATTAAAAAAAACAGCAATAGACTCAAATGCCGGCACAAAGTTTTGTTTTTTCCGTCAATGATCGGTTATCCGAACACCCTCGATCCCCAAATTATTTCAGAAAATCAACGTTCTACTGTATTTGTAAACCTTGACAAAAACGTTGTTATAGATGAATTGGCAATTTCAAATGAAGGTCTTACACTAAAATTACTTAAATAATTAGGCGATGTGTCTTAGATTATAACACACACCTGATGGGATCAGTTTTAGGAGCACATTCTTGGTGAAAAAATTGTTTCTACAGGCTTGTTTAGAAATTTAGAGAATCTAAAATATACATTTACCAAAATCAAAACCACTCCTTTTATCAAGATTCGCATAAAAACATAAAAAATGAAGCGGTAAAAATAAAACAATTTGTTTCGTTTAATATATTGCACATGCACACATAATATCTGTCAGTCCATATATATTTTTAGATACTGGGGCTTATAGTTACCCAAATACTCCATCTTGGCATCTTCAGCCTGATGTAGCAGGGAATTTCTGATTTTAGATAAATTATCTTTAAGTTAGGTAGTCATAACTTAATCAAAATTTTACCTCTCTATTTTATTACTGTTGGGAACAATACTCATTAGGTCTTCATTGTTTTAGCGCGAGTAATAAATAAATTTGTGATCACTCACGAGTCTGTCAATTTTTTATTTTGAAAATAAAGTGCATCCAGATACAAACTATATTAATCAAACCAATAGTTCAACTGAGGAAGAAGAGAGAGCAGATCAGACTCAAAAGCATTCTTACGAATAATATACATTTAATTCTTCGCTCCACATTTCATTCCATACCCTCCGGTAAGGCAGATCTGCCTATTACAGATGGGCACGGTTAATGTTGTTGCTATTTTAACGTTTGATACTTTTGTAAAATAACTAAAATAAACTAACTTGAATTCTAAAAAAGTTACTTAATATTTTAATGTACAGAATCCGATCCTATATTATAGGGTGCTAAGGTTTGTTATGAAACCCTGTATATATTTATAAATAAAACAAATAGTTTATAAACGTTCTGTTCAATAAGAAAAATGTGGTTTATCACTTTTATATGACTCTTTCTCACAGTGGCAAAAGTAGGGTGAAGAACAGAGGTTTATATTTTTTATTGAGGAGGTACTGATGAAGTTGGACACAACAAAGCATGGGGCCCTTCTTTACTTCTCCTCTCCGACACATTCCCAGAGTGAGGGATCTGTACACATGTTTATTAAATGATTCAAAGGTCACTATAAAATAACAAGTAAGCAAGCAATAACTTGTGAGATCTTATCTTCACATACAGTATTCTTGTAATGCTGTAAGCAGTTCTGGCATAAAATAATTGCTAGAGTTTGGTACCTGTCTCCACTAGCTACAAAAGGTTAGACAACCTCTAGTTTTGGATGGGCAGGAACTGTATTTCTCATTAGCGTATCTGATTTCGATATTTCATGTTAAATTAAATCAAAAAGTTCGATAAATTGCCATTCACACTCATTCTCATAATTCTCTTGTATTCCAGACAAACCTTCTCAAGAAGTTCCCGAAGTATTGCAGACGAAGTTCCCAGCTAGTTCCTACTTTTGGTTAATATTTCTTGAAGCTCTTCTCTTAAACAAAATAACACTTACAGCTTCCTCGTCTTAAGTTACACAGTGCACGCTATAGAAAAACACAAAATTAGCATGGTAACAGTGTTAGTCTACTGTGCTGTAAACAAATGTACTATAGTGCATGGTTTTTCATGAAAATAATCAATAATTTTATGTTGGTATTATTAGATAGTAACACTATTCATACATCTATAAACGTACATTAGGGTATTTCAGATACTTTTATTCTTTAAGCTTGATTTTTTCAACAAAAAATGTACTTAATATGAAAACCCAAAATGCACATACTATTTAACATATGGGTTTTTAATGAAAATACTCAAAAAATTTATGTTGTAAAATTATTAACTATTAACGCTATTTATAAATTTATAAAATGTATGGTGTTCCAGCGGGGTCATACTATTTTCCTGGAAGTTTCACTTTTCTCACCCAAAAATGCTCGAACTATAAATATATAGTTCATGGTGTTTCAATAAAAATACATCAATAAACATATATTAGGGTGTTTCAGAGTAGTAAAATTACTTTCCTGGAAGCTCGACTTTTTCTCACCCAAAATGCAAGAACTATATATAGTTCATGGTTTTTTAATAAAAATAGGTACTAAAAAAAATATGTATATTAAGATGTTTTAGAGAGGTCAAACTACTTTCGTGGAAGCTAGAAATGTTTCTCCACCAAAAATGTATGTACTATAGGTTATGGTTTTTCAATAACAAACTCAAAAATTTTATGAATGAATGAATTTTATTATGACCTGTATTTAGAACGATATTAGGACTTTAAAATCCTCTGTTCCATCTAAAACTAAAAATTGTATGTTGGTATTATTAGCTAGTAACACTGTTTATACTGCAAGTATAGCAACCGTTGTATTACAGCAGTCAGTGTCTTTAGAATGCTCATTCAATAATTGGTTCAATATCCGAATAACAAACGATAGGCTAAATAAAATCTGTTTCATACAAGGATTCCCACTTCATTGTTGCTGTGTTACACAGATCTTTGGCAACAATCAAAATCCAAATTATAAAGATAATGCATTAAAAAAATAACATATATCCGACTGAGCAAACTAATATGTCAAAAACTAAAATTAACTGGCAAGATTAAAAACTAGTTCTAAGACTAAAGGCATTTTGGTGACATGTGCAACTTGTAAATAGTCTAAATCTTAAGAATACGAACCAACAAGCGATTTTTTTTAATCACTAGGATTAAATTTCTTCTTAGTCTTACTTAGGTTTGCTGATAGAGAAACCGGCTCTTAATATGTTAAAGATATTCTGAAGTTATCAGTTAGTGTAAACATGAACAGGTACTATCAAAACAGGTATTTTAGTAACAATCAAATCAAAACCAGAGTAAATAAATCTAAGGAAGTAAATTGTTAGGGAAGAAATAAAACTTGTCAAATGATAATAGTACTCCTCACAAGTTTAGGGAATGAATAACAATCTCACTCAATTTTAATAATTGAATTTATTTAATTATAAATATTTTATAAATAGCAAATACAATATCACGATAAATCAAAGGAAAAGAATTTCTACAAATAAACACTTATACACAGACATTAATAATAAATATGCAGCTCATGGATTAGCACCAGACATTCATTCAGGAGATAAGGATAAGCTTCATGTTTAACAATGATATAAAAAAGCTAAAATACTTGTTCACAATAAAATACATATTTATATTCACATGCAATTTCTTGTAAAACTCTTGACTACAAATTGGTGTATCGATTTTAACAATATAATAATGTTTCAGATTCATTGATGTTAGCAATTTTAATACATTTTCATTTATCATGCAAAAGCTTTTACATTTTCTGTATAACGTGCAAATTTTATGTTCGTAAGACTTGCATGAAGTTAAATAACATACGGAAAAATCTGACACCAGTAGTTAAAAAGAAACAATGAACCAGAAACTTAACACAATACCTTTTTAGATCTAAATTTTATTAGCAATGATAACTGTATGAGATAAACATATTCCTTTGTGGATAGCAAAACACAAACATATTAACACAAGCTTAGCTAACAATTAACTTAAGCAATGAGATCCGATAACTTATATTTCACTATTTTGAGCTGAATAAATGACTTGTTACTACTAATTAGTGTCTTGGTGCTAATAGTATCAATTATTGTTAACATATAATCGAGTGAACAAAAGAAACAAAATGTTTTAAAATAGTGCAAACAATTTTTCAATTTACAAAAAGCATTGAAGAACTAAGTGTTAAGAGTAAAACGTTTTTAACACAAAAGGAATTGGAGTAATTGAGTAACATATTATTGATAGTAATGTACTCTTACTTTTATTAAAGTTTACCGATTATCAACATTTTTTTATATAAATTAGATTACAGCAAGTCAGATATTGATCCTGAAATTGCATAATTTTGAATCTCAGGCTGTATAAAAAGACTTTCAGATATTCTGTGCATTCCAACAAATTAAATAGTTACAATAAACATTTGTTTATGGTATTAATTTCCATTTATTTAAATTAGATGTTCTTAACCAAAACAATTTACTAAAAATTATTACAAATCAATCATTCTGTTAAGTTATATTATTTAGATGGAGCTAAATACAATTTTGATTGGTGCAAGCAGGCTTATATGATATAGGCTGCCAAAACATACAAATACTGCACATTTTTTGCATTAAAATTTGTTTTCCTATGTTTCATTGCAAAACAATATAGTCATTTAAACATTTTTCTCCAAGCTGTCTGCACTGACATAAAAATCTTTATTAGTTCGTCAAATTAACCAACTTAATTCACAAATTTAACTAAATCCTACAAAAACTACTACAGTGCCACTTTACTAGATGAATTCAAGCCTATTGAGAAACGCTTATAACTCACTTTCTTTCACAATCCATTCTTTTCATTTTACAGATAGTTTAAGTATGCAATATTTACATCAGAAAGATAAAACTATCAAAGGAAATACAAAATAACTTAATTAAAATACTGCCAAAGACTGAGCAAAACCTTAAAAGTAGAGATGGACATTAAACTAATTACAACACATTTGAGTAATGTGGTAATGTATTGTCTCACATGTAATATTTTCTTTTAATACATTTTTTTTTAGAGAGGTTTGTTTCCATATTTCTATTATACAGTTTTAAATAATTATATATATTTTAATGCCACTAGCTATATGGTATTTCTGTTATTCATTTATTTCAGCCATTATTTGTTTGTATTTTTGTATTAAACAAATTCTTCATTACTACTTCTGGTTATGTGTTTAAGTCAACTTAAATGTTACTTTTGATACAGTTTCACTAGAATTCAAACATAACTTTTAAATGCCCGCTTACTTTTTGTTGCTTTGGAATTAAAACACTGAAAAGCCAAAGTCCACAAATAAAAGCAGTTGCACAAAAAACCAAAACTTTACAATAAACTACTCAACTCTTCTCAAATACATTCAAACTCTTTTCAAGTCGTTGTACTTTTAAATTTGAGCGTTTGTGAACTTTAAATTGTTTAAGTAAATACACAAAGAAAACTAAATAAGTACAAAACAGAACTCAACCATATTAAAAACGCGATCAACATTATTAAATGTAAAAATATAGTTAGGAAATTAACTAACATTTAACACTTTAATAATAAATTTAACAACTTCAATCAATGAACTCGTAAAGTAATATTCGAAAGTTTGCGACTAGACAATACTAATTTACACTAACATATTTACGACTGTACCTAAATTTCAATGTGCAGGGACACTAAAACTGTGCTCATTCAAGTAGATATTAGCACTAGTAAAACAAAGCTTTTTACAGAAAATCTCAAACGCTTCCTCTTACAAAATATACTAAGTATTGTCATGCTACTTAATACTGTATTTTGAAATGAGATTAATTTTTGTACACTATTTTGAGACCTGGACGAAAAAAATATTCATAGTACAGTTACAATATATTTGGGAATGGCCCTACCGACTTATGAAGTTAAAACTATATTTGTATTTGTGACGCACTGGAATGTACTTTTTCCTTTACATACAAGAAATAAATTAACACTCATTTTAAAACCTAGATATTTAAATAAATTTAGTTTATTAAAACAAAATTGCTGTAGTATTCAGCAAAACACTAATATTTATACATTACATGTAATCTGTCATTAGTCATGATTAAACTGAAGTTATGAATTTATTAAAACCTTTGACTAATATACTTGGATACCGAAACTTCAAACTGAAGTTTAATGAAGTTTTGGGTAGTAAACAAACATGTTTAATTACTTTTAAACAATATTTTGTATTCTTTTTATCGCATCCACTTAAACAATATTGCACATATGGCTTTAGTATTTTAAAAATTTGTGAATAACAACTAAGAGATCAATTTTGTGAAATCATGAAAAAGAAAAAAGGCGATATAATCTTCCAGTTAAGTAAACTATAACAAGTAAATAAATAACTATTGAGCGTGACTTGTGAGAAAGTAACTAGGTAAAATAAAAATAAAACCTGAACACAAAATCTCACAACAAATAAGTTTACTAACTTAAAATTCTACGACAATGTCGCCATCCTCAGTGATGCACAGGCTACAGTAATCAAACTACAGTGATCAACGACATTGCCATTTAAACGCGTTTGAAGTTAGTAAACGTATTTGTTGTGAGATTTTGTGTTCAGGTTTTATTTTTATTTTACCTAGTTACTTTCTCACAAGTCAAGCTTAATAGTTATTTATTTATTTTATTTTATTTTTATTTTATCTCTAACAAATATATGATGAAAAGTACTTGAGTAAGATTTGGTATCCTCGTCAATGGAAAACTTTTTCCTAAGTATTTTGATAAGATTTGAAAGAGAGTAGACGGTAAATGACATAAAAACTCTATGCCTTCAGTATTACTTATATGCATTCCATCACAGGCGACCAAATTGAAAACCAATTGCAATGGCATTTGGTTGGCTATACCAAATATAGCCGTGGAACACACTGCTAGAGGAAGCTGTAATTGGAATTACATTGTATATAAAAAGTGGTGGCTTGTTGGGACATTTAAAGGCATTTTAATTATTGGGTTTGGACTTTAGTTCACATTAAAAGATGGATAAAAATGTAATCGTTAAGAATACATACCGCCTAACTAACATTTCAGTAACTTTACAGGAGGAACAAAAACTGCTTATTTTCAAGCACATAGAATGTGTATTTGATATGGGGTGTTTCAAAATGAAAATCGGTATTTTAAGGCTTTGTAGTATTAATTACATTTAACTTACAATGATAAATTATACATAAAATGAAAAATCAACTCAAACAGTTTTGTTGGTACACCTGTACGCATGGCTTTCGGAAGGCTTGTTTGTGAATTAGAAATTCTAGTGATCGTCTGTGTGGAGAGTTTTAAGGAGACGTTTATAACTATGTCCTTATCGTTTGCAGTTGTTACAAGCTCTAAAGCCTACAGACCAACTTTGCAAACGATATGCTGCTGTAAGACGATAAAAATTTTCTGGATCGTGTCGACGTCAGTGATGTATTGACATTTCACCTAAGTGGATATGTGAACACTCATAATGTGAGCATCTGGGCGTCAGTAATTTGTTTAATAAAAGCTCTGTATTTTTGTTTATGTGCAATGGTGCTGCTATCTCTAATACTTTTGGCATAAACATTGTACGAAACGTTCGCTAGAATGTGTTGGAACCAAAAAATACATTTTGCTAAAATTTGTCAGTTAGGCGGCATAGTTTGCTAAGTGACGATACAGATTTATAATTGTGCACTCTTCAGAAATTTAATATTACACAGTAATATAATATAAATATTTATTCATAAATTAAATCAAATAATACTGCTATATTGGTTTCCTCTAGATTATTATTAAGAAAAACAGATTTATAAGATCGGTAATTTGTTCACAGAGTTATGAATTAACTGCAAAATCAGCTTTATTTAATTGTTTCCTAACCTGAATTGACCTTTTACTTAGTCTTTTACACTGCACTTTATCTTTGAAAATAAATATAGGAGAGTACTTATATTTAAATGCTTTATACTAAGAAGGAATGGAATAAAATTATATAGTAAAACATCTTAACAGTTTTAGGAAAGGTTTCACATCATCAGCTGGTGATCAAATGATTTTAAATATGTTTATTTTTTTACAATTGATTGATCCACTAAGTTTTAAAACAGTTGGCCAGTTCAATTATATTTGAGGCTCAAAATGCACAATGATAAAATTACAATCATGTCTTTGTATTTGTTAAATTAGATAAATATTGTTAAAATTTAATATTATTTGCTAATGTTTAAAAAGGAACTCCAAACAAACTGACAAATTTTAATTAAAATCTTTTGTATAGTTTTATTCTAGGGATGTATTTATTTTCTTCAAATAAATAAAACTATCAACACTGTTGTTATTCTATTTAAGCGTTACTTTCTATTTTACAGTATTACATTCTTCAAAAAAACATTATTTGAGCAGTTGTTCAAATACTTTACAATTTTAAGAAAAAGGCTAAAATGGTCCCAAAATATTTCATTTCGTCCAACAGAAATAATAAGGCTTGCATCCACAATATAAATGGTTGTTGCAATATAAAACACACTGTGTTATAGACAGTTTTTAAACAAAATATTTTTAAGTACACATATCCTAATAAAATCATTACATATCAATGGGAATGTAAAAACAATTGAATACACTATTTTCTAAAAATATGTACCAAATTTATGTTCAATCAAAATTAAAATTAATTTTGACCATGGTTATTCTAAAGGCCTGGCAATTTAATGCCAATTAGATTACGTTTTTACCAGTTCCTTATTGTATAACTGCTGATTTTAAACTCATTGGCAGGACATGTTCAAATTACCATAATTTATTATACTTAATACCTTAAAAGAAATTCTGTGAAAAATGTTATCACAAAACATTAAATTAATTACATGTTTAAATAACAGCGCTTTGGCATTTTGCACAAATCAATAAAAAAACTATTTCAACCTACTAATTTGTAATTATTACAATTTCTTATTTGTCTACCAGGATGTATTATACAGGGAATATATTTCAGCCTGTTTTTTAACTAATATTTAAATATCTATTTTTTAGAGTGATACATTATCTAACAATCAAAAGGCAAATCAATAATAATACTTTCTAATTACAATATTATAAACACAAAAAATAACTGATAAAAGTGACAAAATATTCTAAATGCCACAAAGGAATTTATTTTGTTTTTCGTAAATAAGAGGTTAAAATCAAATGAACAATAATTGTTTTTTAATTAGCTAAATGGAGTGGTGCCATCATATATTATAAATCCTGATAGTTAAAAAGATGAAGTTAAATTTAATTTATAACTATCCTAAATTCATATTTACATATTGTGTTAAAAATTCACTTCAAAAAGTGTGCTCTTGATAAATATTACAGAAACCAAGGAAATGTTCTTGTTTTCATTAATACTATAATATCTATTGTCTTTCCAATGCGAGATTTGTCTTAAATGGAGGTCCGAGAACTTGAAAATTACTTGAGTTTTGGATTTTGTAATACTCAACATTCAGGTAAAGTAGAAAAAAACATGTGTTTTATATTAGCAAGAGACTTACAAAAAATATCTATCACTTATTAACACAATTACCATGGGTTTTTGATTCTCTTCAAATATAAACCATTTACTTTCAATAAAAAAAAAAAAAAAAAAATTGTGATACAGATGATTTTACTAGAAGGTAAGGATTGGTAGAAGTAGTTGATACAGATAAATGCAAAGAAATGTTTCGGAATGAAAGAAACAGCTAATTTGAGAGCATTAAAAGTAGGATAGGTTAGTAAATATCGTTAACACTGACCTATTGACTCTAAATAAAAGAATCCGGATTTGAGGCTAGTAACTAGTTTAAGTTTGCGATTATCTATTAGGTTTTTTCTGTTCTCTTTCAAAAATTTTATATTATAGTTCAATAGACATTTAATAATCTGTGATCATTCTTTAAGTGGCTTTTTACTAAACGTGAACAGATAAAAACCTATCTCCTTTTTCAACTTTAATTGATTTGACTCCAGGTTTTTCCCAAACTGATAAATCACTACCCACAGAACTTTTGTCTTAACTTAAATCTAAAATCAAGAAAAGAATCTTAAGTATCACATATTTAATATCTGTTAGTTCATTTAGTACATACTTAAAGCGATTATAGATTATTTATAATATAAGTAGGTATAAAATAATTCGATTGGTTAAAACTAATAAATAAAATGAATAGAAATTAGTATATTTATGCTATGTTCAGAACATGAACATATTATATGTATCGTCTTTTTATAGATTGTATATTTCAATGATTTAAATTCAGGTTAAAAATGTTTTATACTATACAGATCAAAATTATACTAGGAGCTATTTTATTTTGTAACTAGTGATTATTCCATGGCACGTTTGCTTTATACTTTATAAATCTATTCGCATATAAAAAAAAAAGGTAACATAAAACAAAGGAAATCTTGTATAACCAGCGACATAAAAAATTATGTCAATAAAAGACTTGCATTTACTTATGTGAAATGCACGCAAATAAAATGTACATTATATTGAATCTGATCCCACTTTTGGTAGATCCATGAGGCGTTGGCCAATATATCAATATGCAGCTCTCTGATAGGTTCTGTAGTCTGACTGGGATACTGCTTCATTTACTCATCCTGTACGGAAATAAATTTGCTTATCACACAACAATAATCACACTTTTATTTATTTTCTTTAAGTTAAATCGTTTTAGATATTTTATGTTATGACAAATCTAAAAGCTTTTAGCAGCTCAAATCAGAAAAATAATCTGACATTACTTATACAACCTCCAGACTTGCCAAAACTTACCACACAATACTGGAACCACTATGGTTATGAAATAAACTATACAATTCCAAGCCTTACTAATCAACATCAATTTTCTTTGCTGTCAATTAAGCCTAAATTAATTATATTTGCATGAAAAGCCTCTAATTGCAACACTTGTGTTGGTGACTGTATGCAGTAACTATGTTAAATATATTTCTATAATGATTTCAAGATTATATTAAGCAATGATTTTAACTTTGGTTTCAGCATCTCATTTATTTACTGACAACAATGGCTGGTTAACCCTACAACAACAGTCAATTTAATGTTTTGCAACGTCAAGTCATTTCGGTGCGTGTACAAGCATATTTTCAAAAATTTGCCAAATATAGTAATTGTATACCAATCCAAAAGTGTTCTATACCTTTTTTGTAGAGAAAGGTTCAAAGAATTCATATATGCAATTAAAAAATTTATTGATGTAAAATTGTAAAAGTTATTAGCTCAAGAAACAAAATATGTTCAGTAAAGAAAGGAAAATGTTCAACTTTAGGCCTGCATAACAAGTAGTAAACATTTTTTGTAATTTTTCGTAAGCGTAAAAAAGTTTTGTAATTTAATTCTAAATAGAACTGTATAAAAACATTTATCAATTTCAAATTTCTTATTTTGAAAACACCAGTTTTTATGTTCCATCTACATGACTGCTTTCAAAACTAGGCCTAGTTTGAAATGTAATTTAGGAATATTTGCTTTACCCAAAAATGAAATATTATTATAACAAAGTGTAGAGAATAAATTAAAGAATTGAACTGTAAATTATCTTTTCATGTTAGTGTTTGACTTAGAATTATTTGAATAACAAAAGTGAGAACAAATATAGAAATCTCTCGTCTATACAAACTATACAAGATGCAAACTCCTATGTCTACCCATGTTATAAAAGTCCGTTAGGGTTCAAATTCAAACTTAGATGAGACCCTATTAGCAGTCACTTTCCCACGGTCCTACACAACAAACTGTTCAAATATTTGGTATACAGGGAAAGTTAGTTTGAAGCATTATCTTTACAAATATATTGAGGTCACACAGATATCACGTGTAATAAGTAACGCTGTTTATTGGTTGGAAAACTGACCAATTGCAAAGGTCTACAAAACACCCCACAACTTTAGAACTATTTGACCGATTTTTGATTGGATGGCAGTATTACATAAGGAAAATTGTGAATCCAACGATATCTAGGTTTAATTTAGAAAAAGTAGTGGGCGGGCTTTAGAGAGAGAAGAAAGATGCGTTATTTTGTTGTTTTTTATGACAAAATCCGGTGAATGTACGGGCGCCGATTGATTTGTAGAAAACTAATAAACTGCAATGATTACGTATGTAAATATACGTTTTAGAAAAAACTTGTAAATACAAAAAATAAAGTTTAGATCATTACCTTGTCAACTGTTTTTGATTTATTGCGATTGCATGATTTTTAGTGGGTGAAATATTCAATACAAGTTGAGTTGTCACAGACTACACAATTCACTACGGCAGGGTGTTGAGACCACTTAATTTGAGTGGTCTGACAGTTAGAGGGTTAATAATAATACTTTCACACACAATGTACTTCATATGAAATTCAGATAATGTATATAATATATATAAATATATTTTTAATATAATTACGGATACACTTTCTAAATACTTTATTAATTTTTATACTCCTTCGAAAAATATATTTAACTGTGGAAAACATAAAGCTTAAATTCGCTATTTAAAAAAAACATACATTCAAGAAGGTGCAGTTTCTTTGTACCATTTTGCTACATGTATTAGCACTAAAATAATTATTTATTTTTTCCAATTTTCGTAGAGATTTTTTTTGTTATTCTTAATCCTCTGAATAAATTTTCCTTAACTCTCAGTCAATGCAAATTGCTATTTTTCCATATTACTGGATCTATATAAGTAATAATAATTATAGATTTTTTTAACCCACATATTTATAGAAGATCCAATAAAATTTGTATATTTCTAAACATGATATTGTTAATTACATAAGTAAAACTGTTATCTTGTTTCATTGTTAACTCTAAAATAGTATCAAACATCCATGTGAGGCACAGATAGTTAGGTAATATTAGCGAATATTACCTGCCAAATGAAAAGTGAATGTTTTAACACCTACACCTCTAGATACCATTTTAAAACTAACTCACCCATTCCCGTTCATCAACACCTTCCATATTGTCTTGCTCCAATTTCGTATTTACTTCCATGCGACTGCTTATTGCTTTTTGTATCTGTTAAAGTAAAAAATAAACTTAAAATGTCCTAATCCCAGGAATCTGAACTAACTTGATTTTATTTAGTAAAGTAATGACATCTCGAAATGAAAAAATGCGATGTTTAAACTACAAAAAAAAGAAGAAATTTAAAAATAAAAGGAAAAAAGCCCTTATTATATATTTTTTAGTTAAAAAATATATTTTAAATATGGAATTTTCTTTTTTTAAGAACCTAATTGTGAATATAGTCTTAATGTTTTAAATTTTAAGTTTTTACAAACAGAGAGCCCTTTTACAACTGTCAGATATAACTTATGTTTTGTCATGATGTCTATTAAAAAACAATCTTGTACTACCTTCTATGATTTCTCAAACCCTGACAAAACCTTAACTTAAACTTTGGATTTTTCCTCTTCTACCCACTTATAATGAAAATTTGGAAACAATTTTTTTAATATGGTGGCTTTAACAGTTTAAAACATTTATTGTCAGTATAATAAACCAAATTAAAGTCTGAGGATTAGGAATATAAGCCTAGGTACAGATTGTGTACTGACCAGTTGGATGGATGAGTTACTTTTCAATTACAGATACCCACATGGGCAAGAGTTGTTAATTTCTCAATCTTGTTAGCCTTTGTGATTCAACATTTGTCTCAAAGGTTTCAGAACACACCAAATACATAGTTCTTCAAGTTTGTCAACAGATTTCAGGAGTTTTGTCTACTAAATAATTTGTCTTGCTTGATGTTTTACAAATTTCCATTTAACTATGTACTATTCTCCTGTTCCCAGGTTTAAATGAAGGAAGTTCGATGCAACGATAGATGGGCCTATCTATGTTAGTAGACTAAAATGGAGCGTGTATAGAAACAATTGTTATAAATGATTTAAAATATTAAAGAATCATGAATAATTTGGAAGACACTCTTACAGCCTATACTTATCTTTTCTTCTACTGTATATGTACAATATTTAAAATTGAACTGGGTGACAGAAACAGCCGACTTTGCCTGACTGTTTGTGAATACCAGTAATCTAATATATGTAATAAATATTACATGACTATTTCTGTTTTAGGCTCCACTAATTACGCAATAATGAAGCTGTTACTTTTAATTTCACTCATATATTAAGCTGAATTCATATTTACTTCCTACCTGTTGTTTTTTCTTTACTTTTGTGGTTATTTTTACATAGCCATATTATGATCTACATTACCGTTAAGAATTTTATATACTGTAAAGTACGGCAAATTGCACTTAAATAGTGCAAATAAATAATGTTTTAGAATGTCATATACAAATGAATGATGGTTTCTGGAACGTCATTTGTAATGTTTAGCTATCCTCACCACTTTTATTAATTTAATAGTTTTGATACTAGGAATCACTGGAATGTCTGAGCGGAATAGGGAATGTTATAGGTGAGAGTAACACCCTTTATTGAGAGGGGAGAGGCATTATCATGCGCATTTTCCTGTTTATAAACAAATTGTTTCACTGTCTATTGGCACTAAACTAGCATCTGGTTGTAAGGCTGCACAGGTGTCTAAACCACCTGGCACTAGGTGGCTGCACTATTTCTGATTAAAATGGTTAAAACCAATCGTCTGTACAATATTATCATACCACTGGTGTCTGGGAACTACTTCGCCGTAAAATATGCTGAGTCATATTTGTTATTTGAACTAGGAGAGTGGTCGCCATCTATTCTTATTTCATATTTTATTAGTTAGATCATTGGTTTATTATGTGTATTTGGCATATAATTGTATAGCTCCTCAATTATAAAAGTCTTCTTGAGGCAGATATTTGAGATGCATTGCACACCGAGATAAGAAAGAGCTATTGTCCCACAAGACCAGTAGTTCCAATGCGTATGACAGGGCGCCACGTTCCTTAGTCGCTTCTGACAAACAAGGAAGTTACAAAACCAATGCTAGGCTACAATACAACAACAAAAGAGTAGGACAGAACCTATCAATGCCCTGATTGTAATGTGTCTTTATGTATATAGGCCTGCCCTTGTTTTGAAGAATTTCATACAAAGAAAAGTATTTAACTTGTATCATAATAAATGACATATTTTCAAGGTTTCACGAATTTAGAAAATTTGTTTACCCCTTTGGCCATTTTTAGGGTTTAGAGAACGTCATTAATCCTGAAATGGTTAAAATCTAAAAGCTGTTATTGAAGAACTTCTTTAAGAAGAAGTGCCTAGATAAAGAGGGCTCAGCTTTGCTCCGTCCGAACTAAGTACATTTGGCAGTAAATGTAGCAAACTGTACCTGTTCTTGCTTCTGTTTGCGAGAGTATGTAGCAGGCGAAGGCGACGGTAATAGTGGAGGCTTAGCTGTCGGACTGGAAGAGCTGCTTGGAGCTCCTTGGGCTTCAGATACTGAAACAATAAACAGCTGTTATTTATATAATAAAATATAATAAATTACATTTTTCACATCAGTGACCTGTTCAGTTTCTTTTTTTGACATGTTTCGGGATGTCATCATTAGAAAACCCTCGTTGACTGGAGGTTGTCAAAACATTAAGTTAAACAACACATTTAAAAACACAGTTAGTAGGTACACAATCAAAACTATTATTTGCCGCGAGCTTCCTAGATTCTTATAGCAGTGTTGTATAGGGTGTTCGAGTCGAAATTCAACTAGGGGTTTAATAATTGGTGCTCATTGTTTTTGTTTTTTACTCAAAATGCCTTATAAATTTCAAATTCTTACACAGCTCTCATCCATTTTTAAATGTGTTGTTTTATGTGTTTTATAACTTAATGTTTTGATAACCTATACTAACGAGTGATTTTCTGATAATGCAATAGACATTCCGAAATGCGTAACAAAAGAGGTCACTAGTGAAAAATAAAAGGTATTTCATTTTATTATATACAATTGGCATCCTGGATACTAAGAAAAATGAATTTATTAACTGCTGTAATTTATTACAATTTACCAAAACTGTGAGGTTGGAAGGTGTAACATAAAGATTTTTTTGCATACAGCTAACAGTAAGAATTTTGTCTTTTAACCTTTTGCGCTCCATAGGCGAACTCAGTCCGACATCGCTAATTTACCGTTGCGCTCCACTGTCGGACTCATTCCGACACACGTTTTAATATGATTTCTAAGTTCTAAACAAGTGTAGAATCTATGGTTTTCGGTCTAATGAGACTTCAATGTTGTTAAAACAGTTTAGAAACCAGTGACAGATTATATTGGCCGTTGAATATATTTTATATCTCTCTGAACTTGAGCAGCTGTTTGCCAGTCATGATCAAGAAATACAAATAGCATCGTCTTTTTATCTTGCTTCTTGTAACTTTTGTTTTCGCTTTTTCAAGTGGTATTTATTTTTACTGTACATTATTATTTTGCAGTTTTGTGTAAATTTTGTTAATGTAAAGATCTTGTTTTTGTTTTATATTGTGTTGAGAAATGGCAACTGTTTAAACTATACGTTAACGTGGTTATGTACCATTATTTCGCAAAAATTTTATTGTTAAAATAAATTTTTGAATAAATATAAATACAATTGACATACTTAAACAGACATATTTACTGTAAAAACTATTTTTAAAGCTCTAATCATTTGTATTACTACTTTTAAATTCATAAAAAAAACATTTTTTTATTTTTTTGACCTAATATATTCAAAATAGGCCTACTCAATAGAAAAATGTTGTTAAACCCCAAGAATATTTTTTAAATTATTTATTATGGTCACATTTAGTGTAATAAAGTATTTTAAAACTCCAAACTCTATTATTCTTATTTTTAATTTCATTACAAAACAAAATAATCGATTGATTTTTTTGACCGATTATATTCAAAATAGGCCTACTCAATGAAATATTTTTTATTTAATCTTTCAACAATTTTTTCCTTATTCTCTGTTTTATTCCGAACAAAATGATATATAATAACTTATGTTTACAATTTATAGGAATTTTTTAGCGAATTTACAAAAATAATTCTGCAATTAGTAATATTTTAATTGGAGCTGGTGGAGCAGCAAAGTGTCAAATAAATAGAGTGCAAAAGGTTAAACCATCAATATTACTAGAGGCTCTTATAAAAATCGTTTCAGTTACTGAAGTATATTGTCCCTTAGACAACCAACACCGCCTAAATAACATTTCAGTAACTTTACAAGAGGGACAAAAAATAATTCGACCACGCAGCTGAACCGCTAATGTGAGTTGAGCAAATTTCCAAAATTAAGTTTATATGTTTTAGGGTTTCAACCAACAATTTGGGACAGCGCTGAACAACTGTCTATGTGTACGAAATATAATAGTAGAATTTGTTTGCACCTAAGCCTCCAGCTTCGACTCACGCGCTCATTCGTTCCACTCGCAGCGGAAAAACTCGCTTTGTGACTTTGCACCTCGACCTTGCGGCCTCGGGTTATGAGCTTCGCTTCGCTTGCAGCAAACAAACTCGGGATTAGGATATGCCCCTACGGTAAAATCAACCACGTGGATTTGAACCAGTTACTTTTATGGTATTCTACGTTTTGATTGATTTTGGGGAAACCAAGCGAGCTATAAGGTTGTGTTACAACAAAATGTGCAGAATAATATCCTACATTTAATTTTTTAGATCACAAAAATTCATTATTTTTTCATTTTCGTACGAAAATTTAAAAAAATAGTCACTTCCTGTCAAAAAACGTACTTCCGTTTGCTGGATTTTTTTGGCTAACTCGTGTGTACCAAATTTGAACCAAATCGGACCAAAGCGAACGCACATATATATACAGTAGAGTCCCGGTAATTCGAGTCTCGATAACCCGAGGTTCCGTATAATTCGAGCCACAAATAGCATTGAATGTGACCATGCATTGTGGCACATTCTTGTTGCTTGAAGGATACCGATCTTTAAATTTTTGTTTTCCAATGAATCTGTCAAGAGCGTTTGTACAATAAGTCACCGGTATAAATGCTTAAAATTTTTTATAATGCCTTGATGCATTGGCTGTACAACTAAAGTCATGTTTGGGGAGGGCGAAAAAATAATCGTAACGTTGTTCGTTCATGTAAGTGGGTTAGCGTTATGCGCAGTACAAGTGTCAATAAACAATATGATTGTTCTGTTCTGTTTACAAAAGGTTTTGTCGAGATTTAACAATAGACAGAGATTGGGCAGAGCATCAATGACAAACTACAGTATCGGTACCTAGAGAATTCTCGGAATTCCAAATTCTTGGAAACTTGTACCGCATCTAGAATTACAATACGTGTACAAACACGTAAGTCCTGCCTCCTATGTCCAGCACCTTTCTACCAGACAGTGACCTATTTATCCAGCGATCCCTTTTCACAGCACAAGATTTTATTTTCAGTGTTGAAAAAAAACTTCGAATTAAAGAAGTTGACTTCGAATTATCCATCATTTTTTTACATTGATATCATATAAAATTCAAGGGACCGAACCGAAACTTCGAATTAACAGTAATTTCGAATTAAAGACGTTAGAATTATCCAAGTTCTACTGTATATACAAAAATAACATCGAAACAAACTTTTCCCGGCACTGCCATATCCCACTGGCGTGACATCGCAGCTTGTAAACGTTGCAGTGTAGTTAAACAAAAAACTATTTATGATTTCTTTAATAAAGTTTCTATTTTTTACTGTGTATGAAATTACTTATTTACCTCAGTGTTCAATACAAAATATTGTATATTTAATAAAACTTTAATTTTGTCGGAGATACAAGGACTATAAATAGTAGTTTTAATTTATCTTAACCTCTACATATTCCGTGTAATTCGAGTTTTTCACAATCCGAAGTAAGCTCGGTCTCCCATTCAACTCGAAATATCGGGACTCTACTGTACATATATAATTTTTAATTTTTGGATCTAAGTTGGGTGGTAGAAGTAGCTATGACCTGTACATAATGTAAAACACAGATCAAAGTAGACAAGCAATATTCCCAACATTTGTCAATAAATCCATAATTTTGTCCATATTTTTGCATTTTTTCTATTTTTTACAGGAATTTTATATATTCTCGGAATAAAAAGTAGCCTA
>JAGFPH010001857.1:138537-161552 GCA_018207615.1 Philaenus spumarius
TATTTCTTAATGCCTATCTCTGTATTAATACAAGGCAGAAATCCATAACATTGCCAACACACAATAAATATTCTCTAATCTTTCTTGCACATTCAAAAGAAGCATCTATCCAGTTACACGTTCAAGATTTTCTCTTCATTTCACATAGAAAACACATCTTAGCATTGTAAATAATAAACAAAATAAGATGACAGCTTAATTAAGTTTTGAAATGTTGATTATTACTTGCTGGAAGATGTAAATGGCATAATCATATGGGTAACTCTTCAAGCCTAGAGTTACAAAGGCGGTTTGTTTGCAAAAACAAGCAGTATAGGGAGATTGGTGGTAAAAAAATGGAATACTGCCGGAATAAATTCAAGGATATTTAAATATTAACTTTTCCAAGTTTATATATTTTTGAGACCATCATACAAAATCGGGCTAAACCAGTATGTAACTACAACACGAGAGTAGAAAACTTTCAAAGATATCAACGTCATAGGCTAAATGTTTGTAGAGGGCTATTTTATTAACACACAGAGCAATATATAATAATATATAAGACTAAACTTAACTAAATTTTAATACAGGCTAACATAATTTTTATTATCTGATTCCTTTTACTCAGTAGATGCAAGACATAAAACTGTGATTTCATTCACTTAGAGCGGACTGCTTGTTATGTCTTTATGTTTGTTATGTTGAATTATTGGAAAAATGTATTATCTCATGAATGTGATCAAAATGCTTACACTTAATTGTTTGAACCGTTTTTATGGAAAAATCACGTCTAAATGAAAAATATAAAGCCATGACCTATAACAACACATTTTTATATCCATTGCCATAGCAACCAACTGCATAAAATAACATATAAAACAGCCGATTCAGATAACCAGCTTAGTAACACAATTTTAGGTTAGGCAACATACACATTTTATTATATATATATATATATATTTTTTAAGTCTACGCACAGTATCTTTTGAATGATCTAAGTTTCATTCCACTCCTTTTAAAATAACTATAGTACAGTCTCTATAATACGGCTGTTCAATTCTACGGCACGAATCCGGCGCTGTGTTTCCGCCGATGAGTCAGTAAATTTCTAGACATCATTTCTAGAAATTTGTAAAACATGTCTAGACGTGAGTCTCCACAACAACAGTACAGTAGTACATCGGCGTCTGCTAGGGGAAGTTAAATACATTGTGATTGTTGCGAGTGAGTTAAGTGAAGGCCGTGATGTGAGTAGTACATACAACACAATCTACAAGTGCAGTGCGATGTCGGGATAACGTAAGCATGTTACGCTGTCTTTAGGTAAAAATTATGCAATTTTAAAACGTTTAAAAAAGGGTGAGAAGTTGGTTAATTTGTCTAAGGAGTACAATATTGGGCTTGCAACTATACACGACATTAAGAAGAAAAAGGACTCGGCGCTCTGTGCCTACGCAACTGCAACAACTTGGGCGCAAGAAAACGGAGTTTCAGCTTCCGACATAGTTTCAAGAGACTTCAAGAAAATGTTTTAAAACTTTCCTTTAATGCAAGGAAGCAGAAAAGCATTACAAACTATTTTGTTGTTGTTTAAGTAAATGTAAAGTGTACAGTAGGTATTAAATTTTCATTTTGCGTCTACAGTATTTAGTTACTGACTTTGTTCATAGATTAAAATACATACTGTACTGTACCTTTCTGTTTCATATCACAGTTTATTTTTAATAATAATTAACGAAATTTCATTATACAGTACACAGTTAAAACGATTATTTTCATAGTTTTCGTAAGCAATAAAAATGTAGTTTATTGTTAAATTTCTTAATTTTTTAATTCACTAATCCGGCATTTTCGGTAATCTGGCCCTACTAATCCACATATAGGGCCGGATTACTGAGATCCTACTGAAATAAAAAATACTTAAATTTTGTGTTTACATATCAAAATGATTTATTCGTATTGCTTTATATTGTCTAGCTGTTTGGTCATGTATTGTGTTATAAGTTGATTTATCTATATCTTAACCCTTTCACTGTGTAATTCGACTGCAGTCGAATTGACGTTCTTACCGCTGAGTGTGTAATTCGACTTTAGTCCACGGCATCAGAAAAACTTTATCTTTCAATGCGTTATTCGACTATAGTCTCTAGTGAATGAAAATGGCCAGTTTTAGTGTCTGGATGTTCCTGAACTCTAGTGGTAACAATGTGAACTAACGCGTGGCTACATTTACATCTGATCAGTAGCATATCTAGGATTTAAGTTTGGGGGAGGGCCCAGTCACTGGATTGTACTGGAGTGTGGGGTGCAGTAGTGGCTGTAGTGCCAACCTAATATTCGTGACTTGACTGACAACGTACAGTGCAGTGTACTGAATATACATAGAATTGCCATAATATGGTAGTGTGGGAGAAAGAGGAGATTTTAACTGGCTACCTCTGGAGGGAGGTGGCTCTGGGGGGGAGGAAAGGGGGTCCGGGGAATAAATTATTTTTTTAACATACAAAGTTCAATTATAGAATCAAATAATTTGCTATTGTTATGCCGTCATTTCCAAAATTTAGTGGGATTTAAAAATAAATACAGTCATGGTCATAGAAATTGCATCACTTAGAAATAATGAAGGATCTCCTTAAAACAATGTTGTTCTTACCTTTTGATAATTTTTAAATGTTTTGCAAAGGAAAAGAGTCTGTTATGAGCCGTGAAATAGTTAAAACCGAAATAAAAAAAAATAATATTCATAAAATGACAAATAAAATGTTTAGTGTTAACAAGGAATTTATTTGGAAAAATTGTATAAAAACATTAAAAATATATTTATTGAAATATTAATTTTGTCGAACCGCCATTAGCCGTGATAACTGAGGTGATCCTGTTTGGCATTGAGCCGGTGAAATTTTTTATGATTTCGTCACTAATCTCCTCATTCCACACTTTTTTGATTGCCTGTTTCAGCTCATCTTTATTTTTAGGCTTTGCAATACATTTATTATGATCAAAAAGATAACAATCATAGGGGATGCAATTTCTATGACCACGACTGTAAATTGTGTAGACCCTTTTTTAAAAATATATTGGAAAAACAGGAGGAACATTCGCAAGAAGGTTCAAAGAACATATTCCTAAACGCAAAATTGCAGAACAAAAGTCAATCTTTGCTAAACATTTAATAGATCAGGACCACTCTTATAATAACATTATTAGCAATTTAAATATTTTAAATAAATGTAATAAAGGCAACCTCCTTAATACACTCGAGCAGTTAGAAACATATAAGGCCACAAAATCACAACAAGACCTTCTTTTAAATGATAAAATACACCATAGTTCAAATGCCATATTCAACACAATTATATCTATGCAAACATCAGTGGATCATTGAACACAAACATTATGAGTGGAGACCACTGTCTACCATTATAACAATATTTTAGATACATGTCATAAAAATAAACTTAATTTACTAACTAACAAATGCTCATTAACGGCAGATATCTAAATACATTTTTCCCAGTACACTTTATTATCTACTTCTAAAAACAAGTGTCGAAAGTAACGTGCCTTCAGAAGTGACGAATTATAGTAATTTCCTTGTACCTTGTGACATCGGCTGATTTAGACGACGATGATTACATATGAAAATATATGTCTAAGGACATATTTGTAAATAGCAAAACTTAAAATTTAAAACATTTCCCTTCCAATGGTTCCGATGTTATTGAGATTTTATGATTTTTAGTGGGCCAAATATTCAGAACATGTTGAGCTGTCTCAGCCTACTTAATGGGGCAGTCTGCCACTTCACACAGTAAGGTTGAAACTGCTCAATTTGTTGTGGACAAATTTTTCCTATAGTTACCAACTACCCTGCATAGTGAAGGCTGGGAAGTAATATATCAAATCATTGTGCGGGTATAATAATATATTGCACGTACCTTTATCCTTGGCACAGTAAATGAAAGAGGTTCAATACTTGTATTAGTCAACCTCAACGCACGAGCAAACTCTACGGTCGTAACATCACATGAGTTTTTACTGAGGAAAGATAGTCCCTGGTGTAGCGTTGAACAGCGATGATGACTTAGAGGGCAGAGATACGGTGTTTCACAGCACACTTCGAAAGCGTAGATTGTCAAATCTCCCTTTATGACAAAGTAAATTTTTCAATTATGTTAATTATATAATTATATTATACATTAAGATTTCAATATTGCATGAACAACCGGTTTGGTTATTATCACCTGGTACAGGAAGCAAGGTGGCAGAAGGTGTTAGCCCAGTCTGTTACAGTTTGAACCTAGCCAGATTTTGCCTGTAATTATTATTATTGACAAAATAAGTTTTTCTCAATAAAATTTTTTTTATAAAAAATCATAAATTCAAGGAATGTAAAAATCAGTGTTTCACTGTTGTAATATTATAATTAACCACTAACCCTAATGTGCGACTAGTACCTTTAAACGTGGCACAACCCAATCTAGAGCAGTTTGCACCTTTAAACGCAAAAACACATACAAATGCTTCTTCTTGAGCGGGCGGTCCAACCCTAGTACACGTCAGCCTCAAGGGCATATTGAGCTCCCACATAAGGATGTTTTGTCCCTTGTTTAGTTTTCCAAAGGTTTCATAACTCACCTGTTCAAGCCTCTCACACTTATAGATCAGATGTTCTGCAGTTTCCTCCTGTAGGGTGCATTTCCTGCATTTGAGATCTGCTGTGAAGATGCCCATTCTCTGCATGTGTTTCCTATCTTTACATTGCACCTGTTTAACATTAAGATGGACCAAGAAGTGAGAGTTTACTCATCCTCAAGCTTGTGATGCTCTTCCACCTCATTCCATGTTCTAGTCTTACCCAATCAGCGATAACTGCATTACTGATGCCCTGGACACATGCTTAGACAATTCCATAGTTCACGAAACTCAAAATAGAGAGCAGAAAGATGTTTGTTAAATGTGTTTAGAAAAATAAAAAATACAAACAGTGTCTGTTACCAGGGCTATAGAATACAAGGGCTGGACCAGTCCGCCAAGGAAAGCGTTCCCGCCACTGCCACTGTGATGACGTCACGGTGGTAACAACTGCTCCATTCCCAACGCTTCTTATAAGTATTTCTGCTACAATAATTTAAATTTCTTAGCAAAGCTGTAACATTTTTATGATGCGCTCTTCTGTAGTTTTAGTATTGACACTACACAAAGCAATAAGTATACTGTAAACAATAATTAGTCTAAAGCTATAAGCAGAAGACAGGGTTGCAATAAAACTAACTAATTCGTAGGTAATAAACCGATGTAGTGTACTAATGTTAGCATACTTTTAATTTGATTCTCTGAAACATTTCTGAAAACTAAATACGAAATTGAACAAAATGTGCCACATTATTGAAAATATTTGTATTTATTATAATAAACCACCAAAACTTGAATGTCATACTGCAGTTTAATAAAACATGTGTAATACTTATAAAATAAAACACATAAAAGTTATAAATACTTACACATGAGTAGCTTATATGCAGATATGCACATGACATAATAATTACTGCTGAAATAAAATATTTAAAAAAAACTGCTTCATAGAAATTTTCCTTTCCTAGGCCTTAGGGAATAGTTAATTTAATAGTTGAATTTAAAAAATTGAACTATTTAAATTTAAATTGATACTGAGCAATTTAATTTAGTCTAGAAGTTTAACTTAAAATTATGTTTTATTTTTGTCATCAATAATTTTATTACTCTCGGTTTAAATTTGATTATAATTATTTGTACATTATATATTTATTTATATCTAATTATTCTTACAATTTTAAGTGCATTTTGCTAGTAAAGATTTTTTTTAAACATTTTAACTTAAAAGCTGCAGAAGAAATTACTTGAGGATCTTGGTAACTTTTTAACATAAAGTAATCTAGCTTGCAACTCTTACATTAAATAAATAATATATTTTAATGTTTATTTTAATTTGAAGCTGATTACTTAAAGTTTGTTGTTTTTAAATTTTGAGTTATCAATAATTACCGGTACTCTAAGTTTAAATCTTATTATTATTTATATATTATACATTTATTTATTTATATCTCATCATTCTGAAAATGTTTGTTTTAATGTATTTTGTTAGTAAAGGTGTTTCTTGGAATATTCAAGTAACGCTGCAGACAATATTAGCCTACTTGATAATCTTGGTAACATTTCATAAAGTAATCTCGTCTGCAACGTAACATTAAATAAATAAATACCTTGCTAAACATATAATTTAGGTAATTGTGTGTATTGTATAATTTTTAAAGAAATTCATGGAATGCCTCTTCGAGAAAATTAGCCTTAAAGGCGAAAATCTCGCGGAATTAGGCTATATACCTTCTTTAAACACTTGTACTGAACAAAATAATTACTCAATATTAACCAAATTTGGTAAACATATAATTTAGGTGGTTGTGTGTATTGCATAATTTTTTTAAGAATTATAATCTGCAACGTTATATCAAATAACATGTGAGAGCTAAGGCGAACCGTGCTTACACGGCGTGTCATGGTACCAGAGTGACGTCACATAGGAGGGGGGGCAAGAGGAAGGTTGGAACAGTCGGCGAGCGTCAACATCAAAGAAGTGGACCAGCACTTGTATTCTATAGCCCTGGTCTGTTACATCTTTGGCTTTGTTGGTGTTTTGTGTTCTGTCACCAAAGCAAATTTATCTATTATCAGAAGTTTTCACAGTGCGGGGATTACACCTATAGATGCAAGCTGTTTTACTCAGTTGTTCCTTGTTTATACTGTGAGCTGACTGACATTCACTCCAAAGTTTTAGTTAATAACCTAAATTTTAGGCAATCTCTTTGTAAAATATGTGGCTTATTATTCATTTTATTTCATTTTTATAAGTAAGATTTTAGTTGATGAATACTACAATGTTTGTCCTCCAAATAGACAAATATAGGATTTAGTACATTTGGGATCGGTAGTAAGTTTGTTTCTTGTTAACAAACAGTGGCTAGCAACCATTTTTACAAGATTTGAATGTATTTAGTTTTCAACTAATTATAAATTCTACAAAGTTGAATTAAAAAATATTTAAAGAAAGTTTTACAATTAATTGTTGAGTATTATTTGTGTATACTACTTAACTCTAAGAATCTAAATTAAAGAAGAACGAAGAGAAAATTATATATTGAAATGTTAAAGACTTTACAAAAATTTATAATGGTTAAATTTATTTTAAAAAAATTTTCCCGACTAGTCAAAATTTCAAAGTTAAATAGTAAAAAAATACCTGTTAAATATTTAAAATTATATAGAATGTGTTTATATTTATAAACTGTTAATTATTAATTATTATTTATAAAAATGTAATTATATTTCAATTAAAAGCTGAAATAAAATTATTTAAATTCATAACCTCAAAGTATACTTATTATTTGTAAAAAATCCTCTATAACACATGCTATATATTCAATTTTCATCCTTTAGAAAACCACCTGTAACATACTGACCCAGTTCTCAACAAAACAGCTCGGCAGACCATATGGTTGTGATATCACATAGTCTAACGCTCTATCCCGCCAGAATCCTGTCAGAACTGTTACACGTGATTAACCAATATTATTCTTTATACAAATTATTAAATTTAGAGTTTTGTAAGTTTTATCACTGTACAAGTACTTTGGGAATCGAATTGTGGACGAAAAACAAAAGAAATTGACTCATATAATGACTGACTTAAGAGTAAAACCATTACTGGGATGGTAAGAAAACAATAAATCATCTTGAAATTTAAAGGAATGACTACATCGGGGCTGTTGATAAAGAAAATATCATAAATAATTTGAAAACAAAGTATGACAGATTATTTTTAACTGATAAAGAAAAACACCAACCTTTCCCGTAAGAAACAATGTGGAACTATCCTCATCATAGAATGGAATGAGTATAGCAGGAGATACATCCAATCCAACAGTTGCAAGAGGAGTAGTTAGGTCTTGCTTTTTATACACTATGATTTGTCTTTCTGATACTCTGCAATTATGTTTAATTGCAATTAGTTTCCACAATCACTCTAATTGGTAAAATTAATAAACTATGATAAACTATTGCAGAAATTCCACTTAATGAACATAAAAATATATAGATGATTGGAACTGAATACCATTTAAAATACTAGAGAGTTGACTATTGTTTGGTCTTACAACTGTATTATGTTTCAAATCAAATATATGTTATTTCGTTAAAATTATAAATTACAAAAATCATTTAGTATACAAGAAATTAGTCTCCGCATAGACTACTTTTCGGTGGGTGGAGACGAGTGTAAATATAAGTTTTTAAACATAAAACAAAAACAGGAATTGGGGAAAACTCAATTAACAACTAACTTGAAAAATCACAGGCAGATACACATCAGAAATACATCAAATACTTCCACTAGGCCTACCTAACTATGCTGAGGGGATTTTTAACTCGGAAAATGTGTACAATTGATTATAAGGATTATATCATCATAGTGTGATAACAAAATATCAAATTTAATGTGCCTACTCAAGTTGAACATTTGTATAGATACTTTCAAAGTGTTTTATAACTAATGTACGCTATATGACATGTTTTACGGCTTTAGTTGTTGAAAATTTATATTTTTTACAAGCATTTTGGTTTACTTTGTTCTTTAGAAGAAACTATTTAGGCCTACAAACTATATATAACTGGGTATAGACCTGGGCACGGTAAACAAAAGAGTGGCAGGCGGTGGTTGTATTGTTTAATTTATTCATCTTATTTAGTGAGAATAAATTAAATCTCTTATTGAAGATTCCGCAAAAAGGTTTTGAGCATTAGTTTTGATCAAAGTTGTAAACATAACCTAAAAGTATATTATAGGTTTGGTTTTAAGTTGAATTTATTATGTTAATCTCATGTATCTACGTGAATTTATTATGTTATTTCTATAATAACAACACAAAACTTAACATAAAAGTTGTAAACATATCATAAATGGTTCACATAGTTGTTTAAGGTATTACAGCTGATGGACGAAATCAGCTGTTATTTGACTAAAAATCAAACTACATAACCTTGTACATGCGCTATACTATAAGAATAAAACTTGAACACAGAATCTTGCAAATACAGTAGAGTCTCGATATTTCGAGTTGAATGGGACCGAGAGTACCTCAAATTGTGAAAAACTCTAATTACACGGAATATGTAGAGGTTAAGTTAAAACTACAATTTATAGTCCTCATATCTCCGAAAAATATAAAGTTTTATTAAATATACACTATTTTGTGTTGAACACCGAGGTAAAAATGTAATTTTATATACACAGTAAAAAATAGAAACTTACTAAAGAAATCATAAATAGTTTTTTGTTTAACTATACTGCAACGTTTACAAGCTGCAATGTCACGCCAGGGGGATATAGCAGTGCCGGGAAAAGTTTGTTTCGATGTTATTTTTTTATATACAGTAGAACTTGGATAATTCGAACGTCTTTAATTCAAAATTACCGTTAATTCGAAGTTTCGGTTCGGTCCCTTGAACTTTATATGATGTCAATGTAGACAAATTATGGATAATTCGAAGTCAACTTATTTAATTCGAAGTTTTTTTTTAACACTAAAAATAAAATCTTGTGCTATGAAAGGGATGGCTGTATAAATAGGTCACTGTCTGGTAGAAAAGGGGCTGGACATAGGAGGCAGGACTTACGTGTTTTTACACGTATTGTAATTCTAGATGCGGTTCCGGTTTCCAAGAATTTTGCCTTCCGAGAATTCTCTAGGTACGGATACTGTAGTTTGTCACTGATGCTCTGCCTAACCTCTGTCTGTTGTTAAATTTTGACAAAACCTTTTATAAACAGAACAATCATATTGTTTATTGACACTTGTATTGCGCATAACTCTATCCCACTTATATGAACAACATTACGGTTATTTCCCCCCCCCCCCAGAACATGACTTTAGTGGTACAGCCAATGGATCAGGGTATTATAAAAAATGTTAAGCATTTATACTGGCGACTTATTGTACAAACGCTCTTGACAGATTTATTGGAAAACAAAAATTTAAAGATCGGTATCCTTCAAGCAGCAAGAATGTGTCACATTCAATGCTATTTGTGGCTCGAATTACACGAAACCTCGGATTATCGACACTCGAATTACCAGGACTCTACTGTAGTATGATTAATAACCCAAACGGGTTTCAACAACAAAGTTGCCACCTTAAGTGATGCACGAGCTACAATAATGAAACTATAACTAATTACTAGTGTAACTAATAGTAAACAGTAATAGTTTTATTATTGTGGCTTGTGATCACTGAAGCTAAAGACTTTGTTGTTGAAACACCTTTAAGTTAATAAACATATCATTTGTGAGATCAGTATTCAAGTTTATCCTATCAAATATTTTGTTACTCAAAGGCGTACACTCGCTTTTATATGAGTTGATTGATGGTAAATTTATAATTCATAAATTTATTTACTTCAACTGATTATTAATCTTCGTGTAACTTTCAACTTACCACAAGTTTGTTTTTGCCTTTGTTAGAGTCAAACTTACTTATCAAATCCTGTAACAACTATAAAATTGCCATCCAAAGCCCACACAACTCGTGCCCCTCTTGATCCAACCGGTCCTTTTCCTTCTGCTACTGGTCGTGATGACGTTCTAGGCTCATAAACTCGCAAGACTGAATCTTTACAAACTGTTGCCAGCATTTTCCCACAGGGTGACCAACATAAACTGAACATCTGGAAAAGTACAGAACACATTTTAGTACTAATTTCATTGTGAATGTGAAGTAAATCGTTAAATATCAAATTTAAATACAATCAGTGGGAAAATGATAGTGCAATGATTGTGATGGATTCTATACGGTTCAAACTGGAAGACCGTTCTTTAAACAGTTCAAGGAACATCTACCCAAGAAAAGCACAGATGGAAGAAATCCAACTTCTTTCCATTTAAAAGACACCAACCACCAATTTTCAAATAAATTTCACACCCATTCATATTTGCGGGAAGGGAAAATACATGAAAGCTGTAGTCGAAGTATTTGAAATATATAAGGCCTTCAAACACAATAACAACCAGATGCTAAACGATGAGCTACAGTTCCAGTCCAATATACTATATGATTTGATGATAAGGATCTCTGACTTGCACAATCTAAACACCAATTAAGTTAATCAGTAGTCAATCGACCGTTCGATCCACCCGATGTTATTTGTTACGGTTGTGTGTTGTATGTGATGTGAAAATTTTAATGTTTTTTAACATATCTGATGATGAAACATAGGTTTTGAAACACACAGAACAAAGTCACCCGACGGATAACAGGTAAATTTAGTAAAGTAGATGGTATATTTGTCTGCTTACAGTAATTTAAAAAAAAAATTTACTTATTATTTTTACTTTAAGCTAATTAGACTTTGAAGACAAGGGAAAAGCAGAGCATAGTAATTATAATCAAACTAGAGTCTAGAATCAACAAAGTTACTTTTAAATGTGTGCCTAGCCATAAAGTGTAATGAGGTGAAGGATGAGGATGAGGCAAAAAACATTTCATTGGCCCAGATCCTTTTTCTTAGAGACCGTCTAAGAAATGTTGTTGTAATCTGGATGGAGAAAAATTGGTCCTTACAAGCTTAGGCAGGAAAAAATAATGTTCATCTGTCTCTCTAAGTCAGAAGCTCAAAAGCAAAAACAATCTTAGGCAGATTGTAAGAATCCTTACTGGTCACTGCCCGGCCAAGCAGCACCTCAAAAATGGAAATGGTTTCAGAAAAATCCTGTTGATTCTTCTGCTTTGGGATTGAATCGGCTCAGTAGATACCTGCTGTGCAAAAACGAGATTCTCGCCTGCAGGAGATTCATGATACTAGGAAGTGCCATTGTTAGCCCAGAAGAGTTGCGTGGAGTTGATCCCTAGACTCTCCTTTTTTTCATAACAGTTAGAAGGATCTGAGATGACCACTAAAGGGAAAATCATACCACAATAGATCCTATTGGGTCACAGTGGTGGGGAGGCTATCATCTATTCCCAATTTAAAACTTACGCAACTGTGTTTGAGGTTCTAACAATAGAAAATATGCTAAGTAATCTATTGTTGTACTAACAAGCTTGATCTTCATGCCATGCCATAAATTACTTGCAACGTATTAAAAACAAAGTTTTTCAACGCCACTGCCTTGGCTAATGCCAACAAGCAATGTATCCCTTATGAAGTTCAAACATATATCTATAAAAACATGTAGTTCTGACAACACATAGATGACAACACTCTAATTGCCAATGCCATCTAGACTCTGTGCCAACACAACTTTCCACAAGTAAAACTGAGTTGTAACGTCATGCAAGCGTTCCAATCTCACATGGTCACTATTATTTATAACATTTAATAATTTTGAAAAGGCTCTAATTTGTTATATTCTAAATTAACTTTTACATTCAATTTTGCACAACACGAGTATTTGTATTTATAAATTATTGGGGGTTCCTAAATGTATAATAAAATATATCAGTTGAAAATCTACGTTTAACGATATATTTTTGCTAGAAAGTTATATCAGAATTAATGTATACGTAAATTATTGAATTGAAAAAAAATAAATTTATAACAGAAATTTTACAAATCAGACAATTTAAAGTGACCATCTTAACATGTAGTAATTACCAGTTTTTTATTATTATTTTCTTTTTACTGTTCACTTTAATGAAAAAAAACTTTTTTTAAATTACATGTTCAAAATGTTTCAGTGCTAGCACTTTATCTTTGTAGATACTTTATGGTGAGACAATTTGCTGAGGCATAATACATACATCTGTTCTTTTTTTTTTAATATACATTTTTATTTTTAGCGACAAATTCTTATAAGATGACAATTTAATTTTATCAACAAACTGCTTTAATACAAGGCTTTCAAAATTAAAATTAAAAAAAGCGGTGACATTGCTGAGATGCACTAGAAACAAGTTTGCCTTCTCCAAGATATTACATTGTTTTATCAAATATTTTAAAAAGATGTCAATTAAACAGAAAATAAATTTAACTTTTTATCACAGTAGTTTTAACTGCTTAGCTCTTTAGGGCGAGATCATTAAGAGGGGGTAAACAGAGAAAATACGTGGCATAAAACATGCTCCACGCGGGAGCAAATAACGTTGCCATTTTTCATTTTAAAATTTTCAAACAAAAACCATACTATAGTAAAAGAATTAAGTCAAATCTTTTGATTTTTAAAATATAAAAAATGTCATCTCCTTCCCTTCTACATAGTGCTAAAATAACAGATTTTACGGCAAATTACCGTTCAATTTGTACTAAAACTATTTATTTGATCAAAATTTTACAAAGCAATCCAAAAATAACAGTATTTCATCATTCGAATAAAATTTATTTTGAACCGAATAAAGTGTATTTGTCGACGTTATACGTATCCGCGTAAAGCTTACATTACCAAAACTACGCTGAAACGAGCTACCCCTGGTTGAGAAATATTGAACTATGTCAGCGCGGAAGGATACTTCGACCATTCATAAAATAGGTTCACCACACTATCTCGGCTGTTATTTATATCGTTTGTCATTTGTTTTACTCACATACCGTTTCTCCGACATTTATTTGTCAAATTTATAAAATGTATTTTGTTTTATTTTTGCAAGTCAAAATAGCATATTTTATTTTTATTAAACGAAAATCTTTGTTAACTTCCTTGATACAGTGGTCATACTTCGTTATAGTATTGGCGGAGTATAATTCCTGAAATTTGTGTACGTGTACATTGTTTATACATCACTAGGCCTATCATTCTACAAGGAAAACTAATAAATTTGGCCAGTGGAACATTGACGGAACGGTTTTGATACCTACATTTGATACGATATTTGGTATCGATTCAATATCGAAATAATATATTAATACCCCAATAATGTCGAAACATTAATAACGATATTCAAGTTATCGGTATCGGAAGTATCGAATAAACTTACCATACGCATACCAGTTATTCATTTAGCCTGAAGTGGTAAATAAATATTAATTGCATATGAAATGCTCAAATACATGAAATATCGTGTTTTTTCAGCTGTAATATATACCACAAAAACTTAAAAATTGTACTTTATTATTGAGAGTTAATTATAAAACAATATCAATTCTGCAGATGGAGATGTTTGTATATAGCATCAATAGTAAATAATATTGTAGACTGACGCAAGCACTACACATAAAGCACAAGGAGCAAAAGGCAGTTCTACAGGGGTTTACTCGTAATATTTCCAGTACCGGAACGCTGCCGGAACTGATCAAAAGTGACCGAAATGCGGACAATTTTTGAAACTTTCCCTTCTAAAACTCATACTTCACGTACCTTTGGTGAGTTTAAGGGTGCAGATAATTATGCTTACTTTTATAAGAATAGTACGCATGTATAAGTAACTATTTTTGTACTTGTATATTATGAATATAGCACATAGCAAATTTTAGAGATACATACTATTTTAAGAAAAAACTTGGTAAAATGTATCTTATTTAGTCAATAGCCTTTATCAGAAATTTAAACCCTCGGTAAAAGACTGTAAACCTAAACAGATTTTATATATAGGCCTATCAAGAAATTACTTTTCTTTATACAAAAACAATTAAACACAAGCAAGCTTATCACGAGAACATAACACACAACGTAGACTCTTGTTAGTGAATTATTCTAACAACACTCAAAAGTCACAAAACTAAACATCACAATGCCACTTTTTACTTTTTGACAGTTCGCGAGAGGTAGCATGCACCGGGCTAAATCGCCGTGCGGCCAGTGTTCAGGTAAAACCGTTTAAATATTTTCCTCTTTCTGGGCGCCTTTCGACCTTGTATTGTGATGGCGTTTGTCAGTGTACAGCCATTGTTTGAATGTATTCTGTGTTGTGCTCTCATTTGGGATATTTAAAAAAAATTATTAATCGTGAAATTAAATCAGTTATTCCATAAGTATTAGTCTCTAAATGTGGTCCAAATTATATGATGTTTGGTGTTATTTTGATTACAACAATTTCATCAATATATTATAAACTTTTTCATGCCGAAAAAGTTAATAATAAATAATATAAAAGTTTAATCATCGGCTGGTTTTTAAACTTGTCGGCCACCTTGACTCTGAATCATCGGTCTCTTATTCGTAGTCGTTCGCGGCGCTCGCCGAACATCAAAGACGTACCGCGAGGCTGGCAAAAGGGTGTCTGGTGCTCCCTAGTTGTCCTATTTCGATTCCAAACTAAGGGACAATGTGGGAGACTTTACTGTAGTTTGCTCGCATAGTCGAAACGTACTGTAGTGTGGGGATATCTTGAGGTTTTTCGATTGGTGGAAGTAAAATTCCGAACAGTGATTGTGATTGAGGGAATAGATGGTCCAGTGCAACGTTAATGGTCCAGTTCATATTGCGTTTTGTTTCGTCAGTTTCGTGTCATTCAGAGCCGACATGTTATTACTGTGAGGTTATTTAATTCTAATTAATTTTTATTGCTTATCTGGTTAAAGTTATGTGGTCTTCTTCGAGTGTAAATACTATTGTATACATCACAAATTAAAGTGTAAATATATATATATTATATTAATATTAGTCTAAGAAAAATTCGTATTGGACATATTATACGGTGCTTAGATTTATTTAGTGTTTGTAACAATGCCACCAAAAATACACAGTCAACGCGTAGGTAGTAATCGTGGAGGTGATAGACTAGCCGAATGGAGGATTTTGAGGCACTGCAGAAAAGTAAGTGAAATTACAGACAATGAGAATGTGAACGTGGAAAACAATAAAATAAACGATACACGGAGTGGTAGTGAAATTATGGAACACGTGACTATCGAGTGTAGTGATGTCCCAGAACTTGAGGAATTAGATGCCATAGTGGAAACTAACGACGAAAACAACTGTGGTGGAATGGATGATATGGAGCGTGTGACTATCGCGAATACTAACGTTTCAGAACTTGAAGGAACGAAAAATCGCAACAAACCACAGTTGACAGGCCGACAAATAGTCGATATATCTTATATTTTTAAAGAAATAAAGCGTATCTCCAATCATAGTGATTTTGGTTGTTCATTTACTAATTTCGTATTTGAGAAAGAAATTAGAACAGGTTTAAGATCTGGATTTCGTTTTATTTGTAATATGTGCAACTTGTCTCAAACAATATGGTCTGAAGAAGCTCAGTCAAACCAGATGGACATAAACACAGCAGCAGCAGCCGGTATAATGAGTGTCGGTAGTGGTTATACAGGACTACAACAAGTGCTGGGGACTATGAATATCAGCTGTATGAGTCAACCGACATACGACAAGTACCACAACATCGTATCTAAAGGATGGTATAACACTGCTCTGCAGGAGATGCAACAGGCTGCAGAAGAGGAGAAACAACTGGCTATAGAGAGAGGAGACGTGGATCAAGAGGGTGTCCCACTACTCACTGTAGTTGCTGATGGCAGTTGGGCAAAAAGGTCTTATCGAACAAACTAAAATTCCCTGTCTGGAGTGGTAAGTTGTAGTCTAGTTAATAGGCGGAACTTTGGGAGTAATGAAGCGTAATGGCCTCACCTACATAATATAAGAACCTTGTAGGTTCTCTTAGCCTCTCTCACTCCAACTTCAGCTCTTAACCTACGAGAGGTGCCGCTGTTAGGTCAGTAACTTGGCGATGTGTGGTGGCATGCAGAGCTAAGTGCCGATGAGCAGATTTGAGCTGGGGGCTGAGTTCTTAAAACTCAGTTTGTTTAGTACGGCAGGGGCGACTGTAGGTGTAGTCGTTGGAGGGTTGCGCCCCCCACGTACTTTGCATCCCAAGCACACTACCACCTCATACACTTAAACACTCCTTGGTTGGAGAACATACTTCATTACTCAACGCCTGCTCCGCTGATCCATGCCGGGGCTCCTGGCTCCGGGTGGCCCGCTTCATCTCTTGTCCTCCTCGAGGGTACAGTTGATAAAACCGGGGTAGCACACCGGGCTGCCAGATAGTACAGAGGCCCGACTTGTTTCACCAGCTTTGGTTGGCTGCCTATCATCTGGCGAAAATCTTGGTTTGCGTGCATTGCCAGGTGGTGCCTGGGTAAGGACCATGTACGTAAACTATAGGGGCTCTTCCGAGGCCACGGGGTTGGTAGCGGGAGTGGGAATTGGGTTGCTTTGGGGTCAGGATCATTGCAGCAGGATATACATTCCTACACACACTCACATACACTTCTCTTACTTTTACCCAGGCCACGGGTGTGGTATAAATCAATATAGGTCTCAACATGCTGGCGACCGTCGACAAGGAACTTCCTGGTTCCACCGCAACTCAAGTTGCATCGGAGGCTAATGTGCCTCTGATTTCTATCCCAATGGTGACTGAGACAAGTGACTCAGCACATGGGGAAGTACCTTTTGGTATTGGCGGTGTATCGGATGTGGAGGGCAGTAGTGGGAGTGGTGAAGTCCCTAGTCCGATGTAGACAGATAACTCACAGGGCCATAAAGGACCTGTAAAGCTGTGTGGCGCTGATAAAAAGCGCCTTTGTAAACTCTGCCAGGAGGCTATGGTGCTGAAGAGGCCCGTGGCATACTCCTGGATAGGAAGAGGGAGCCGGTCGGATGGTTCTACACCACCCGAACAATCCCACAAAAATCCTATGAAGGAACTGCAAACTGGGTTATGTCCCTTGGGGACATTCTTAAACCCTGGGAAGGAGCCAATCTGCGGATTGCTGTGGCATACTTCCCACATTGCCCAGAAGACTCCAATGAGAGGATTCTAGGCTTTGTTAAGGCTCAAAATGATGACCTACTACAGAACTAATCCTCAGCATAGACCATATGTCGGCGAAAACCATCAAATCACTTGGTTTTCGCCTTAGCTTCAAATTTGGAAGCATCCCCATCAAGAAGCAAGACATGGGGGTCCAGGAGGCTAGTATCTCGGATGCAAGGGGGGGCTACTGTGCCTCCTGGACTGTCTGAGGCTTGTGCCCAAGTGGCTCCTGTGTCTCCGGGGCCTGGTCCATCTAACCTGGAGCCTGGGCTTAGTGGGCCCTCCACCTCCTCGAGGCCATCTGGGTCTTAGGAGGGTGATGCTCTGGGGGGGGTGGGACAGGTACCTGGAAAAACTTGGCCTGACATTTTTTTAGGAAGTCCCATCCTGAGGGCCCCTCTGTTTCTCAGCGTGGTCGTGCTGTGCGGGGAGGCAGGGGGGGCTATAAAAGGAGGGGACATCGTCCAGAGAGGAAGAGGATCTGGCAGTAAGGTTTTGTTGGAAAGCCAGCTCCCAAGGACCTCAGGGTCTGATGGGAGGAGGGCTCAGCAATGACCCACAACCTGCGGATGTTGCAGATAAATCTCAAGCATGCCAAGGCCTCATCTGCTGTGCTGGGCAGCAGATTTGTCTGTGAATCCTTAGACATGGCTCTTATCCAGGAGCCATGGTATAGTGGAGGCCTCATTAGGGGACTCTCAACTCCTAATGGTAAGTTGATTTATGACCACCTCAAAAATGGGGCTGGTCTCGGAAGATTCTTGTCGATTCTGCTCCCTCGGAACTGAATCGGCTCAACACCTGCTGTGCGAGTGCGAGGCTCTCGCACGGAGAAGATTTACGGCTCTTGGAAATGCTTTTATTAGCCCGGAATAGGTCCGTGGTGTTGATCCCGGGACCCTTATTGGTTTCGTAAGAGACCTGAAAGGGATCTGGGATGATCACTAGAAAGGGAAATATACCACAATAGATCTATACGGGTCGCAGTGGTGAGGAGACTTAGTTCTCCTCTATCCCCAAAAAAAAAAAAAGTCTAGTTAATATAATAATTGAATCGTGTAATGGAGTAAAACGATAAAATATCTTCTTTTTTTTTTTTGAGGCTCGTGCGTCTATTTTAAAGACACATTTTTTTAATAGCAATTCGTTTTAAAATGTAAAGAATAACGGGCAAAAACTTTCCTGAAAGTTTTGTTTTTACAAACAGCAGGAAGTATGTCAGATAAATAGTTAAGAACATTGCTTTATAGAATTTAATATTCAATTTTAAATGAGAAAAAACCTATTGTGGCTATAGCTGGCAGTATATTACTGAAGATTGAGACAAATCTTGTTCTAATTTTTCATCTGGAGCTTTACAAAAAAACAGTAAAATGTCAACAGCGTTAATCCGGAGAAAATTATGCGCTTCGTACAGGCATTCATTTACAAAACTATTTTCTTGAATTTAAATTTTATAGATTATTTTGTAACATTATTTACTAACCGCGTTGAGCTGGTGAATAGTATTAAAATGGTTTAAAATCCATCATGGTCTATGTGTCTTAAAGTAACGAAAGTAAATCAGTAAAATAATTTAATCATGTAAACAAAAATCATACATACATGTAACCTGACTTTTTGAAATTCAAAAACAAAGTAAACACAAAATGTCCAATACTTGAATAATTACATCAAAATTGCATAAAAACTATCCCTATAGTCCATTCGTTCCGCGTGGCACCTAAGGGATTATGAACCTTTACACGTACAAGCACACCAATGCAGTTGCCTGCGTCCGTTCCACCCGGCAGGTACATGACTGGGGCTCTCAGTGTGTAATTGCTACTTCTTTAAAATATACAATTTATAGTTTATTTAACATAACTTAAGTATTGGATTGTTGGTGGTGGGCCTATCTACATCATGACAGCCCATTACCAAAATTATGTTAAATCAAGTATAATTACTGACATTAGTATATTTGTAAACTTCGTGCAATCCAAGAAAAATAGCTTTTCTAAAAGATAGCTTTTAGAATTTTTCGTAATATTGTTTGTGTATGAACATAATGTAATAACTATTATAAAATGACTCCGCGTGTTTGTCTAAAGGAAATATTAATTCTATATATTACAACTTGAAATACTAAAATTTTAGGTTAGTCTAGATTTTAACATGTAGATTTTAACATGTAATAGAAATGTATTTTTAAACTCGGTCATGTACCGGATTGCTTGTAAATTTATTACATTAATTTAAAATAATTTAATTACTTTGTAAATAATGTACATATTTGTTTCTCAAGATAGTTTTTAGAATTTTTCGTAATATTGTTTGTGTATGAACATAATGTAACAACTATTATAAAATGACTCCGCGTGTTTGTCTAAAGGAAATATTAATTCTATATATTACAATTTGAAATCTAAAATTTTAGGTTAGTCTAGATTTTAACATGTAGCCTAACGTAATAGAAATGTATTTTTAAACTCGGACATGTACCTGATTGCTTGTAAATTTATTACATTTAAAATAATTTAATTATTTTGTAAATAATTTACATATTTGTTTCTCAGATAGTTTTTAGAATTTTTTGTAATATTGTTTGTGTATGAACATAAAGTAACAAGGTATTTTAAAATGACTCCATGCGTTTGCCTAAATGAAATATTAATTAAATATATTACAATTTGGTATATTACAATTTTAGGTTATACTAGATTTTAAGTTGTTAGAAATATACGTTTAATAATGAATAAATGCAGCTTCCGACACAGACAAAATAATGAGTACTTTTTTATTTCAATCATGCCAACACTGCAACTGCTAAATATTGATGTTCTGAACACTGTTGTTGCAAATTGGATTCTCTAAAATAAACTTACATAAAACATGTTTACCAATAAAAAAATGTATATGTAACATATTTTTAATCGTGGAACTAAATTTTATTAACTGTTGAGAAATAAATACTTTGTCAGCATTTTAAATTTTAAAAAGAGATGATATTTTAAATTGGCACAAATCAGTATTTTTCCTAATTTGTGGTAGAATCCTCTTTTGTCTCAACCAAATAATCCTTATCTTTTACCTCATGAAACTTGAAAAGTGAAAAAGAAGTGTCCGCCATCTTAAAACATGTGATATGGTTTGTATAGTTATAATAATCCAGTGTAAAAATTGTTTCATTAGTTTCCGAAAATAATGAACCATAAAGTTTGAATCACACTTAATGTTTTTCAAATAAATATTAAATGCAAATTTGTTGATGTGAGGTAAAAGTTACAACATTCTAAGGGTTTATTTAGTACATAATTGTTGTAAACTAATAAAAACATTTCATTACTAAAATAAATCACATTTCATCTCGGTTAAATTCGCTACTTATTTATCTTTAGAAGAAGCCGTAAGGAATAAGCAGAAGCACTAAGCAATAAGGAAAGAAATGTTGACAAGGCGTAGTGCTGATCAAGGTCAAAATATTTCGTACGTAAACGGATGATAGTCTACTCATAGAACTGCCGCACCGGCGGGACACAGACAGGGGAATAGGTTGGAGTAGCCTGTAGTAGAAGGAGAGGGGGAGACAGAACTATTTTTCATAGTAAATTCATTGCGCTTCCATGTAAAGCGGCTCCATAGAAGTTCCAATATGTTCCGATAGGCTCGCATGATTTACAAATAATTTTTGTCTTTTGCCCCCTCTTAAGCTGAGAGGTACTTTGTAAAGTGACTTTGTAAAATCTAAACTAATGGATTATTTTATAAGAACCTTTTAACAATTTAATTTAAATAATATTAATATATAAAAAAAAACACATACATGAAATAGAAAAATACATATCAATGGTTAGGGTATCACATGAAAATTATAAAAAAATCAAATTTGATCATATCAGCTGGTAGAGACCATTAAATCAAACATAAAAAATTAAATAATATTTCCCAGTTCACTTTCCATAATTTTTTAAACTGTGTACGCTGTTAAACCTGATTGTACACAATGCTGCAACACAGTTTATCTCGTGGTGGTGTAGATGATTCTTAATCCGTCTAAATATTACTTATTTTATTGAATCGTTAAACATTGTTTCTTAAAACTTATATAAGACATAAAAGTTATAAAAATGGGTCTGTTTATACTTTTGAACAGAGCCCTGTACTTTTTGACTGTCCTACTCCATTGTTTAAGATAGAACAACGATCCTTGCCTTGTCCTTTTCCCTTCAATCAGAAAAACCTTGGTTGAGCTGCAACTTTCTTGCTGAATCTTCATTGGTCCAGCACAACATAGAGTACTGTTAGTTGCTGCCTATCAGATGTTAGTAACAAGTTATATAACGATTGAGTGTTTTTGTTGCGGATCTATGGTCAAAGAGTACTGTTGGCATGGCGTGTGTGTACAATCGTCTGTTCTATGTTTTTGATTCTCCACTGTCAATCTGTGTTTTGTAATCTCTTATATAAAATGCAATGTCCTGACTGATGATCAACGCAGAGCCGATTCTATTAAAGCTAGAGACTCGAAATTTGGAAGGTCCATCCGTCCAATAATGTAGAGGCGTACTAAGAAAGGATTTTGCAAAATTTTGAATTTAAAGGGTAGAAAATTCGAAAATTCATCCCTCCCATAAGCAGCCATATAAAAGATGAAACAGCTGATTCGTATTTATTAATGTGTTATTCTGGTTACTATGGTGATAATTCCAAACTCTTTCAAAAAAAGTTTGTTGATTTTATAATAATAGGCCTAACCTAAAATTGTGTTAAACCTTTGGTCCAAATAAGCTGTTTTATTTATAATGTGTAACAATAATATAATGTTAAATTGTAATATTAGATGTTTGAATTATTATATTTCATAGGTTTTAAAGGCCTAACCTAAAATTGTATTAAACTTTTGATTCAAATCAGTTGTTTTATTAATTATGTGTAACAATCATTAGGCCTATGTTGAATTACACGGGATAGAAATTACAGGATGTTGAATTACACGGGATACGAATTACAGGCTTTCAAAGTTTCAAATTAAGCAATAGCGAAGCATTGCCGGGTCCACTAGTCACATATATTATTTCTCAAGACCATTTTTTTGTCGGTACGCCATAACTTTCTCAATACATCATCAAATTACATGAATGAGGCATCATTTTAAAGCTTTCCTTAACTAAAATATACAAAATACAATTGTACGAAAAAATACAAAAAAAAAGAAATAAAGAATCCGAAAGTAACAGTGATGTAAGATGT
>JAGFPH010001857.1:165482-176558 GCA_018207615.1 Philaenus spumarius
ATATTAAAGGGCTCCATGCCCTACTTGCTTTGCTCACCAACTCCTGCGCTGACTAATAGTGAACCAAATGGAAACAGATTACAGTATTGTATACTCTGATATTAAAGGGCTCCATGCCCTACTTGCTTTGCTCACCAACTCCTGCACTGACTAATAGTGAACCAAATGGAAACAGATTACAGTATTGCATACTCTGATATTTCTACTGAAATTATGATTGATTACCACAGAGGCACTTGGGTCGAGGTAGGATGTTGGGGGTTGGGTATCTTAGATCCCTTACGCATGCTCAGTGGGGCTAGGTTTTTTGCATGAATAGCAGGATTTTTTTATATAATAGAGAGATAAATTTAACCCAAAAATGATGTTGGTTGTTTAAAAAACTAACCGACTCTCAATTTGCCAAGGAGGTTGCTATGGTAATAAATGTTAATGATTTCAAGAAATGTGACTTCACAGGGTGTCCACAAAAACAAATTTTCAAAATTCCCATATATTTCCCGCATTTTCCCGCCAGTAAATAGTGTTTTTTCCGCCGGCAAATAGCACTTGTTTTAACTTTGTTATTCACGATACACTTCACATTATCTATAATGTGTGCTTTTTAATGTAAAAATCCATTTATCAAAGGATAATACAACAAATAAATAACTTCTATAATCAAAAAATATTTATATTACACAATAGTAATTTGAAACACACTGACACATGGCCTAAGTTAAGTGGCAATAAGAAAACAAATATCCAGAAAATAAATTAAAAACAAGATGAAAAGATGGATTACTTTTTCGAGACTTCGGCTCGTATTTTATTATTATTATTTTTTAATAACTGTCAAAATCAGGTTTCCCGTACCCAAAAACATGTAAAACGATACCCCACACTGTATTTTAAAAATGTTGACCCAAAAATATTATTCCCACGCGCTACGGCGCTTTAACTGTCAACATCGGTTTTCCCAAAACCAAAAATATATAAAACAATACCCCACACTGTATTTTCAAAATATTGCCTCCAAAAACTTGACCCCGATGCGCTACGACTTTTTAACTGTCAAAATTGGGTTTCCTGTACCCAAAAACATAAGAAACGTTATCCCAAACTGTAAGTGCATATATCGTATTAAGGGTCGGCTCTAGTAAAACAGAAAGCAACCTGCGACTCCAGCGTAGCGGCGGTAGGTTACGCGGACATTGCTCATCCTAAATCCATTTAAAACCCGCAATTGTTCAAATAGCGTTTTTTTTTAAATACCAATGAAGTCTTAGGGACAAAATTCTTCATCCGAATGGCTTGGTAATTTTTCGCTATAATTAATAGTTACAACGTAAAAAAATATTTAAAATCACCCTACAGCAGCGGTAGGTTACACGGACATTGCTCAGCCTAAATCCATTTAAAACCCGCAATTGTTCAAATAGCGTTTTAAAAAAATACCAAACTCTTGGGGACGAAATTCTTCATGCGAATGGCTTGGTAGTTTTTCGCTATAATTAATAGTGACAACATAACAAAATTTTTAAAATCAGTGTTTTAAATTGTTAGTAAATATTAAACAAAATGTTTTTCTTAGTTTTGGAAAAGCCATTTGCATGCATATTGGCCATAGCTTTAAAATGACATATCGTTCATAATTATCCGATCAAAAATAAAGAAAAAATTTGGATTTTAATTTAACATTGGCCTTATGAAGTGTCGGCCAACATGGCCGACAGCTAGAGCCGACCCTTAACAGACAGACACACAAAAATTATCGCATGATTTCAAGACTTCGGCATTTTAATGCGAACCGAAGTAATAAAGAAAATGTGATGATGTTTAGGATGGCTTGCACTGCGCAATTAACTAAACATTACTATGCCTGCTCCTCTACCCATAAATATAGTTCTTCATTCGAAAACTGTATTTCCACTACAAATAACAGTGTATAAAACATAATTTTAATGTTTAGGATACACAACAACACTTCCTATAGTCTGTTCATTCAGAAGTGATACCCAGAGTATTAAGTATTAGACTTCTCTGACCTCAACTCACCCTCCCGACCCTCTTACCGAGGCCGGCCGGAAGCAAACATTGACTCACCTACTGGCGCTGTTCCACAGTACTGCAACTTTTTTTATTTCAAGTTAAAACTTAAAATGTTTAAGTTTTTTTAACTCTACATAAAATTCTAAAGAAAATGAGCCAAAACACGATTAAAATGCTTCCTAAACTAGGATTAACAGACATATTTTTTCAACTTAGTGAGAAACGTATGTAATGTATATTTGTAACTTTGTCATTGGAACTACATTTACTGTACACTGAAGACGTAGGACCTAACCAACTATAAATATAATAAGACGCCGAAATATAGACTACAAGTAGTTATGCAAATTCTAAGAATTACCAGTGTTGAAACGTTATTTAAAATACATGTCCGCAACTGAACCGCTGACGTGAGTTAAGCGAATTTCCAAAATTAATTTGATATGTTTTAGAGTTTCAAGCAACTATTTGGGAAATTTATCTACTCACGAAGGAGCTGAATAGCTATGTGTACGAAATATATTAGTAGAATTTGTTTGCATCTAACCCTCCAGCTTCGACTCACAAGCTGCTTCGTTCCACTCGCAGCGGAAAAACTCGTTTTGCGAGTTTGCACCTTAACCTTGCGTCTTCGGGTTATGAACTGCTCCGCTCGCAGCGTACAAACTCGACCTTCGGCCTCAGATCAGAAGATGCCCACGGTGAAATCCCCCATGTGGATTTTAACCGGGTACTTTTATGGTATTTTGTGTTTTGATTGATTTTGGGGGAACCAAGCGAGTTAAAAAGTCGTGTAAAAAAACCAAATGTGCAGAATAGTATCTTACATTAATTTTTTTATACAAAACAATAAAAAAGTTTCATTCTTGTACGAAAAATCTTAAAAAAATAGTTACTTCCAGTCAACATGTTTTTTTTTTTAGTTAACGAACTCCTCCGAGCGACATAGACAACCAACTTATGTACCAAATCGGAATTAAAATGCTGCCGCTAGCGTGCGAACACATATATGGGTACATATATATATACAAATTTTAATGACACCCTAAAACGTGTTCTGAGGACCATGATCGGTGCTCATTTAATACTTCCTATACAAATTCGCTAACAAGTAAATCAAAGGTATTTCGTCGGGACTCCCACAAAAAGCATCTCGGGTAAACGAAAATCCCGAAAATGTCCAAACTTTGTTGCCCCACCTAATATAAATAGAATTATTATATTTTTAATTACTTTTGTTACCGATCAATAAATACGTTACTTTTAATTGCAGTAGACACCCTGAACCTAAAAATAGACACGATACCAAACAAATTCGTAGGTGGTTGACCTTGACCCTAATTTACCTTCTTGTACAAATAACTAAGCCTTAACATGAATACAAATACAACAAAAATCATTTACTTAAGAAAAGAAACAATAATTGCCTAAATATTTTACAGGGGAATTTTACACTACATTTGAATTGAAACTTGTTTCATGAATAATTACTTATTGAAAGTGTAATTTCACTCCAGTAATGGTTTGTTCAGCAATATACAGTACGTATTTAAGTACGTGAATAAAAGTACTTTTTTAATCAGTAATTCAAGTAGTCGTATTCGTTGTAACAGGTGTCTGACAGGCAAATAATGACTAAGTTCAAGTTGTCAAAAACCGGTTTCCAACCCACAGTGCAAATAGCGCAACTATTCCACTCCTTCCCACCCCTCTACACCAAAGACTTTGTCCTTGAATGGGTTCTCATCAACGCATATTCATAAACGAATTCGAGTTATTCCCAATTCTCATTGTTGTTGCAATTCTAGCAGAGAAATAGACGTATTTTTAAAACAGTGTGCTTGCTAGGTTTTCGGTATAACATACAGCAAATTTCGTAAACAAAATAAAATATTTTAGAATACATTTTTATACAAAATACTTTTAGCGAGTACTGGTACAGCTAAAATAATTTAACTTTCACGGTTATTATAATTATTTTAACTTGAAGGATATTATGAATGGTAAAGATAATTTAGACAGGTTCAAAAAACAAACATTAAATTTTTCAGTAAAAATATATTTTAATGCCAAATTCATCAGTGTCGATAGCAAGAAAGAGAACGAGAAAGGAAAGGAATAGTATCGGAGGGATCAATATTGTTTGTTTAATGATTGACAAAGAAGATTTCACCGCTCTTCTACGTTGAAAATTTTTTATGCTTTCTTATTTCCCGTCCCACCGATTTCCGGCAAAATTAGTTTTTCACTTATCAGATACCCAACGTATGTCTTTAGTAGTGTTTTATTAGAGTAGAAAAAATCGAAAGAGATGAGTAATTCAATGGTGTTCGTCAGAGAGACGAAAATGTTGCTAAAAACAACAAGCATTCTACTGCATTACGCAATAGGGTCATAACATAAAGTTCCCGGAATTCCCGTACATTTCCCGTATTTTTCCGGTGAAAAAATTCTCATATAATTTTTGCTTTTCCCGAAATTTCCGGTCCGTGAACATCCTGCTTCAGTATAGATCAACCCAAATAGAATTAAGCTTTTGATCCAAATCAGCTGTTTTATTAATCTAACAAGTAACAACAAATATTAGAATTATAATACAGTTTAGTTGATTTTTGTTTGAGTTTACGTTTATTATGTTAACCTAACCTAAAAAAGCATTGGTTGTGAAGAATCATAAACTGCTTCTAAATGTACTAAGTTGGTTGCTATGGTAATGAATGTAAATGCAATCAACAAACACGCATTGCTAAGCTTTTGATCTGAATCATCTGTTTTATCTGTTATGGGGCTGGAAGTAAACTCTTGAATTTTCACTATTTTTACACTTTAAAAACAGAATTTTGCAAAATTCTTTCTTACTGTGCATCTATGGCCCCAACAAAATACAGCTTCAAGTTTTCATATTTTTATCTAAATCAGTTTTGGCTCTACATTTATTCTATGTCAGTTAGTCATGACAAAGCCACTTATATACATAGATATAATTTATTTTTACAAAACTAATAAGAACCATAACTATGTATTCTTCTAATTAAAACTAATGGTAAGGTAAAATAAACGTTAAGTGGTATAACACCTTTTTGAATGGAGCAAAAATGCAGCTATAGTCCTTGAATTGTTAATATGTTCGATTACACAAATTACAAATACTATGATCAATGAAAAAAAAGTAAGAAATAAAATTAAAATTGATCCTAAGAATTTAGATATTATTCCTTTTATCTTTAATAGTGCTCTTTAAAATAAGTGATAGTAAGGATTTTGCTTCTACCATAATAAACCTTGGGTTGGACAGAGAGTTTATTGTACCAAAATAAAAAGTTAGAAAATTCTTGAACATATAATTTGAAAACGGAAGCAAAATTAAATGCCGCCCACGGAATTCAACTTACCATGGAAACCGTCACACTCTCCTGAAATTTGTCGACTTAGATTACGTATGTTCTCTATGTGGGCTGACTTATGAGCTGGCGTTCCTTTTAAATGGCGGAATTTTGATACTCGTCCTAGAAATCAAAATTTGTTATTAAATATTTAAAACATAAGAATTAGGTTAATAAACACTGATATCAATATAATACAAATTAAAATGTAAGCAAAATAACATAAAATTGGACTTTACACAGTAGTAATACTTTAGAAGTGTGCTAAGTGTACTTGTCTGTAATGATTACTACCGGTACTTATATTTAGAAGTACTGAGTAATTTGTACTAATGAGTACTTGTATTCTTCTCTCTACAAACTCAGAGGTAAAAACCATTCCTTAATTTCCGATTATTACACAATAAATACAATTTCAGTATCTGATAATGATTATTGATTGTACGAGGTTAACTTAAAATGAAATTAAAATTTATTACTCGTTAATAGTTAATAATAAAAATTACAATACTGACTACAAAATTCGAGTAACACAACATAGAGTCCAGAAGTACAGTATAGAGTAGAAGAGTACACAGATACAGTAGGCCCAAGCTAGCTGTGCGCATGGCAACCAGTGTATTAGCCGTGCTGCTGACATTCTACCAGTGTATCGGGCAAGCGAAGGGAAATGACTTGAGTGAGTCACAGCACTACGGCGCGGCGGATGTTTTTAGAAAGGTACCCCCGCCTCGATCCCAGCCCACCCGTCTGGTCTGAAGGCAGCTAGATTGAGCCTAGTGTACAGCGTGTAATCGCTCAGGATTAGTACTTAGTATTCATTGGTCAGTATTTGTACTGTGAGTACTCACTGTACTCAATATCAGATACTTTTTACTTACAGTAATCGGATACATTTCCAGTTGGCAAGTACTGAGTACAAAATACAGATTACTGGAAAACCGACTTGTCTGTAATACTTGATGGGAAACGCTTCAATTAAATGTGATTTTGACCGTCCAGTAATAAAAAGTGTTCCAAAAATCAATTTGAAAAAAACATATTTTAATTTTATTTCGTTGTGTGATGAAGACTGATTGTAGTACATTTAGAAAGAAAAAACCTGAGGCTGAAACATTGAATTAATGTATAACATAAATCCAAGAGGTTAGTTTTGGTAAATGTAGTCCCAGAAAATTTGAACCTTTGTACCAATCTGGGCCCTTCAGACATTTAAACAGACAATAATTGGGCGAAACTTATCACCAGCTTAGATACGTACAGCTCTTAGGATTGTTTCTGATAAATAAATGTCTACTAATGTGATGCTGGCTTGACTAGCATACCACCGATTGATCTTCTGTCAATCGAACAAAAGGAGTTATATAAAGGTTTTAAAGAAAACTATCTGATTGATAGGTTATAAGGGATTTTGATTAAACTATGTAATAGGGGACAACAAAAGGAGCTAACATTTTCATTTATACTTTAGAAATGTATGGTTTTCATCCTATCTGTCAGAGTATACTTTTTATAAAAATATTTATAAATCAAAATAATGGCGCCCATGAAAATTTCTAGTCATTAAATTGTTTCTAAGGTTAAATTGTTTTCAAATTTTACTACGCTAAATAAAACAAAATTTCAAATTTGATTTTATAATTAGTATCTAACATTTTGAGTTTAATATCTAGAGGATCTTTTTTTCAAAAGGCTACAGAGCTAGAATACAATTCAGTGTGATTTTCAAGCATTTCAAGTTTGATACCCTCAAGGATATTTTTTTTAAAGGCTACAACGATCGGTCTTATATCTTAACAGTATTTAGTATACTGGAAAAAGTTTATGTCTTTTTAGATACTGTTTACTTTTTAGACTACTGTTATAAGTAGGCAAGCATTTTAATAACAGGAGTGAATTTTTCAACACGGTCAGAAATGGAACTTTTTTATGGTAATAACTGGCAAACATTTGAAGGTTTCACCTGAAGAGCCAAAGTACCTTCCTAAATTTTAAAAATGTTCTGGGGTAGGTCAAAAATTTCCCCAAACACCACTTTTGACAGGGGGAGAGTAATCCTTACTCCCTAAACTCCCGGTCTATCCCCTTTAGAAAATATCATATGGAAGCCCGTGGATCAAGACACATTTACTTTATTTTGTTTTTAAACATACTTTATGTTCAGGGCTAATGAAGGATGATAAATAGAACAACACTCCAAAATGTTTGTGTATACACACTTATGTCCTAATCATATACAAAATTTTTTAAATTTACCAATTTGTTTCAAAATGAGAACAAATTCAAATTACATGAAAAATGTTTTAAAAATTTCAGGCGTAATAAAACTTGTATTCAATTTTATTACAAGGCAAAAGTATCCAATTTTAAAGAACTTATAACAAGCAACGGAAATATTAACATTTATATCTCAAATAAGATATGCTTTGTAAGTAATTTTGGAAGAAAAAGCACACAGATGAAAACTAAAATTTCCCAACAAAATGTGTATACAACTTTGTGTTATATCATATCTTCTCTAAAGTTTGAGACGTTAAACTTAATGACTGATGAAAAAATTGTAAAATAATTACCAAATACTGTAGATGTTCGTTTAGGTGCAGCAGCTGCAGGAGACAAATCTTGTTTATGTACCATAGAATTCCTTTTGACAGAACAGTTTGTGTCTTCCTCTTTCACTACTCCGACTTTAGAAGCCTAAGTTCAACAAATATTTTCTTCAGTAAAGTATTAAACAACAAAAACAAACAATTAAATAAAATATCATGTAATGTCTGCAATTTTCTAAAAGGAATATACTTTCAATCAACACATAGAGAATTAAAAAATGAGAGCTCATACACTAAAAAAATAAATAGATTACATATAGCTAGGGGTGTGCAAGATTTACTTTTTTAATTCGAGACGAGAACAGGATACAAATTATCGAGATCGAGAAAAAGACAATAGCTGAGGATTAGGAACGAGCGAGAAACAAGAATTTATTAAATGCAACTCATCTAGATTGAGAAAAAACAAGAATAATGTTTTTGTAATGAGAATGAACCAAAATTTTAATCTCAAGTTGAGATTGAAAAGTATCGTATAACCTTTTTACATCATTGAAAGGAATATAATGTATATTTGGGGATAAGTTAATTATGAATAAGTTAAGCTTCTTTCGATTTGCTATTGCTACTAAGTTTATAAACGACATTACAAGTATAATGTATCTCATGATATGTACTTTAACAGTTATAGTTTTGAGATCTTGCACACCCCTACATATAGCAGAACGTAGATAAACAATGAAACCATACAAAAGAAATGGTTGTACAAACATGTAAAGACTAGTAACGGTACCCAGTTACCATTGATGAACAATAAAAAACACACAATTGTTATACAACTTGTTATTAATATCAGGCACATAGCAACAGTATTCTATAAATGAAAATCATCTGATCGAGATGGACCAATACAGATTCAGCAAGAAGGAAGCGGAACCTCGAATCAAGGTTTTTTTGGAGAAGAAGAAAGGGCAAGGGAAGTATCGTTCTTTTATCTTGAGCATTGGCCTGAGACAGTTTCAAGTTATGGGACTCTGTATAAAAAGTTGAACATACCCAATGTAAATCTACATTCATCGTTATTAAAGTTTATTAATATCCACAAGCAAGGTATAGTATGAAAGGAATTTTTGAATGTTCGATAAAGTAATTAAGATTTTTACGGATTAAGAATTGTCTTTGCCACGAGGTAAAAAGTGCTACGGTTGTGTGTACAATCAAGTTTGAACACAGTGAAACAGTTTAAACAGTGGGGAAAGTGCAATGGGAAGTATTATTTAATTTTTTAGGTATTACAGTAGGATCTCGCTAATCCGGCCCTATATCGGGATTGGTAGTGCCAGATTACCGAAATTGCCGGATTAGTAGAACATTAAGTACAAAATAAAATTTAACTTAAAAACAATGTTTATAAGCAAGCATAAATATTTAATATTTAATTACTGTACCTCCAAAAAAACATGTTATAATACACAATAGGCCTACTGGAAAACAATACATTATTCTAGTGTGAAGAAAAACAAGAATAAAATTCTAAATTTCTAAAAAGTACAGTACAATAAAGTAAATTAAACTATAAAACATTTAAATTTTAACAGCAAAAAATTGTCTGTAGTTTTTGCTTTTTTGGATTGAAGGAAAGCCTCAACACGTTTTCCTGCGGTCTATTTTGTGTTATGTTATCAGATGCGAATGCACAACGAGATTGCAGTGGTGAAAGCTTTCAAAGCCGTAAAGGCCTGGAACACACATAGTGTTTTCGACCGCCACGGACATTGTCATCGCCGACATATCAAGACTCAATTTTATAATTTTTCTTTTTTATGTCATGTATTGTTGCACGGCTGATGTTGTCTTCTTAGCTAAATTAGATAACTTGTCACCTTTTTCCAAACGTTTTAAAATTTCATACTTTTTATCCCAAGTTAATTTAACGTGTTTACGTTTTTCCAAAATTGCACTACATTACACTAATACAATAATACACAGAACAGACACAATTACTACTGATATACACGAGCAAATGACAGCATAATGGCTGTTTATGTTGTACAGTAAAAAAACTGACACTAACTCACATACATGCAAGCTTTGCAGAGATTTGAAAAGTTGAATGACCTCTCTGAGTTCCGGATTGCTGGACGTGCCGGTGTAGCGCACTGCAGGATTATGGAGATTGTACTATATTTAAGTATGTACTCTATTAAATAGTATGTACAGATTATTTCTTTATAATTTTCATGTTACGCAATAATCATAACGATTGATTTGTATGCTTGTTCTTTATGTATTAAATAGTGATAAAAATGATCAAATAAATAGTATATTTTTTATTGCTATTTGTAATCTTTTACGTTGCAATCAGTGCTGTACTCTGGAACTGCCTTAGGCCTATAATATAGCATATTATTTTAATTAATGAGAAATCTATAGCTAGTTAATGTATAGTTCATAAGATTTTGTGAGGTCCATGGATGTACAGTAGATCTTGCACTACCATTGTGTACTATAAATTACATATTAGAGTTATAAAGTCAACGGATTTTCTACTTTGTCATGTGGTTTTTATTTAGTTCGTTAATTTATCATTGTATTAGAAGTCTATGATCTATTTCAGAATTCTTGTTAAGAGGCTACGGAACACCTAAAATTTTATATTTTGATTTTTTTTGTTTTTTATTGCTAATTTTATTTAGCTTTAAAACAAGCCTAAATTTATTGTTATATCTCAACCCTAAGAGGGTAAAAATATGTTTTTGGTTCATATGTCACATACGAATAAGACAAATTTTGAATCATATTCTTAATAATTTGATATGATCTATCCAATTTGAAAATAATTAAAATTGCCGCCTATGGTGGGAATTTTCATTTCGGTAGAAATATTCAGCTTTTTCTGTAGTGCCTAACCTGATTATACAGTCTTTGATGATATTCAGCTGATGACAACCCTGTATATGGGGCTGGTATGTATTAAAATGTAAGTAAAACTTTAAACATGTTTTCCGGAAATCATATATTTTATTCACAATAAACGGTACCAGGAACTGGCATATACTTTCTCACAAACACATTTAAATTACTAAACAGATTCACTGTGACTTGTAGGGTGG